>CAHIKZ030000311.1:640000-665000 GCA_903632075.3 Acanthosepion pharaonis | reverse complement strand
GTTTAATAACTAAACAACCACTAAACTGAGTTGTTGTTTTTTTCCAGTTTTTCAGATAAAACGCTTAGCCATCTTGACATTATGTGTCGTAAGAACCACTGAAAGAAAGAAGACAGGTTAAAATCATTTTGTTTCAGCCCCATCTGAGAAATGATGAGAGGAAAATGATCATTCAGTAATGGTACCAACATTCGTACTCTGGCTTCCATCTTCAAAGTCCATACAAGAACAATCAAGAGAACGGTTAATAAATAGAGCGGGACGGTAGAGAGGAAAACTGGACCAGGAGGCCACAATAACAAGAGGGGTCATCATTTCAAATTAGAGCTAAATACTTTCTTAGTGTTCAAATAGAGTCCAGTAGTATTATAAAACCTCAGAGAATTCCAGTAAAATATCTTTAATCATTTCTAAGATACAACGGTTCAAAACTTAATCAAACAATTGAACAATTTTGCTGTTACACGATTTGGACAAACTTTGCTGTTATACTCGGTATAGCCATTTGTATGGCAATAATTACTATATTAGGTGCACAAATCATGGAGGGAGGAATTGAAATCATTTTACAGCTCACTGAATAGCGCTAAGACTCACAGGAAATTACCATCATGATGACACGCCTGAATGCCAAATTTTGAAAAGAACGAAAATGCGAAAAACTTGCCAATTTCGAACGAGAAACAAGAAACAAATGAAATTTTAAGGAAAATGGAAACATAAAAGACACTTATACTTTTTAGAGACAGCTGAAATTACTATAGCATGCAATGAGGAAGAGGAGTTTGCATAATATTGACACTCACAGGATACATCGAAGGCAAAATGGACAGGGGAAGACAGCTGAGCAGTTAGGTGTGAATGAATGGCAGAATAAGTAGTGAAAGTGATAGTAAAAAGAAAAAAACTCCGCGGAGAGCTACGATCGCCCACGTCCCGAAGGCACATGGCATATAGAAGGTAATTACGATGTGACAGAAATCCTTTCATATTTCTCAGCTGAGTAAATATTGACGACTATACGATTAAATGTTTTGTGATGACAACGAACACTCGTTGCTATTTTTGTAATGTCAACGAATACTCGTTGTCACTTTCATAATGTTCGTTGTAGTAGAGACTTTGTAATCGCAGATACAACTATAGTAACGCCGTTGAACAATGCTGGTGTCAGACGCCTTCGAATAACACTCGCACTAATAGTACTTGATCGATAATACTCGCTCGACAAGTAACCACCGTATTGATCCGAATAGAGAATAGTGTAGAGAAGAGAATAGAAACAGCGGTCCGCAGAGTGATAGAGGATAGACTAGAACAATCTAGACGTCACGCAACTTCCTATGTATGCGTTTCCTCTATGGTCACGTGATCCACTTAATTCACTAATAGGATCGCCTGTGTTTACTCACTGGCGATCTAGGTTCAAACTCAAGTATCGGCAGCGACACTTTATTCCAATATGACGAAATGTCTTCTTTGAAATCCTGGGACACCGGTATAAAAATTAATAGTTTGTGATTTTATCTGTCTGGAATGACGCATAATTTATGGTCAACGATAAGGTCTGTGACGTGGAGTCTTCAAGGCACCCATCCACTTAGTCGAAAAGGAATAAAATAATAAATAACTGAAAACTTTTGAGGGTCATGTGACAACAAGGCGGACTGGGGATTTCCGTTTGTGGGTCTACATTAACGGTCACATTTGGGTTTGGGCTGAATTCTTGACTGATTTTGTTGAGGAACTAACTGCTCTGATACAAGATGTTTGTAAAATTCCAAGCCTATCAATGTTTCTGTCCTGACATTTCAGTTGCAATGTTTTTCCTCGCAATAATAGCTGCATTAAAGTTGCCTGCCATTGCGAACCATGGTCTTCGTAATTCGAACCACCGACCAACACAAATCAAGCCGCAGTATAGTGACACGAACCGTTACGAATCAACAAGCGTCAGTTATGAGACCGCCTTTGATGAGGGACTGACTGTCCGTCGAGGTAGTGCCAAGCGGCCCGCTAGACGTTCCGAACAGGCCGCCAGCCATTTTAGTTCCAGTGCCAACCGTTGAAGTTGTCAGTCGTGCGTCGTAATGTTGAGATGGACAGAGACGTGCTTAGGAAGTCAGAGTTTTTGCTGGTTTAAGGGAAAAGCTGATCTGTTGATTATAAACACGACAGAGATGTTTACATAGGGTTACACCCTTGCTTGAATTCCCATATCATTATGTGACGTAAATGTAATTTCACTCCCTCCATTAGCGCGGTTTAGAAATGTATTCTTTCATCTGACGTGAATGTTGCCACTGTTGTGCAAAAATAAACACTTAGTGTACTTTAAATTTATTTTTAAATGTCACGTATGATGTGTAGTAGATGTATTCGTCATTATAATTATGATACTATTTGTTGTTACCGCGCTAAAACATAGGAAAGTTTTCTTATGGATAGAAGGAGCGATATACTGAAAGACTTTGGAACACGAAGGGTTAATAACAAAAATCCGTTGGAAAAGATTGACGATTTAATTCACATATAGACGACACCTGGAATTGCTGTCGAGGGTTTGAACAATGGAAAATGACCCAGACTTAGAGGGCAATGATCACTGACATGTGTTCTACGCAGCTGAAAATGCAAGCTGTAAAGCGAAAACTTCATTTTCGTAAACAATGAACTTGCAGTTGATTTCTCTTGGTCGAAAGTTGAGTTGAAATACCAGGAGGGTTAGATAAGCTACTGAGCAGGTTTTGTGAGAAGTATTAATATGAGCGGAAGAGGGGAATTCCCCAGAATTAAGAAGTAAGCTGACAACAATGAGGATTTACCGAAATCCCGTTTATCCTATTAATAAAAACGAATGCACGAAGCGAATTCATCAGACGAGACGAGACGAGACGAGACGAGACGAGACGAGACGGAGACGGAGACGGAGACCAGAGACAGGAGAGGGACGACAGAGAGTTCGTCCCAGCCACAGGATTGCCTGCCGAACAGAAACCCCGACTTCAGCCTTGTGCTGAACTTTACCAAAACAGCAACCTGTTGGGGCGCACCCACCTTCTGAGGAGAATGGACTGATCTTTCTACGATATAGGTCAGTGCTAGAGAGATCAGGGACGTTCTGTGGAGATCACGAGATCATTGCCCACTGTTGAGATGTTGGGAGTGTTCCCGCGTGTGTGTATTCAAATAAAGACAAACACAGATGTAGGGGAAAATCCTGGTATATTTAAAAGAGGTATTTAACAACAGAGTGATTAGTAATAACGAATGCAGGTTAGTAATAACAATTAGCAAGAGTCTACAGTTCAACGTTATCTTCCGGTCGAGAGACGGAAGTGCAATGATCTCGTGATCTCCACAGAACGTCCCTGATCTCTCTAGCACTAACCTATATCGTAGAGAGATCAGTCCATTCTCCTCAGAACGTGGGTACGCCCCAACACAACCCAAACTTACCAAGTCAACAATAATATCACTTCCGATTCAGACGCGGGTTGGGCTGATAATTAATTGCATGCGAAGGTACTGGTAGAAAAACAGTATTTACTTTTGGTGCAATTTATTCGATTGTTATTTTTTTTCCTGTACGTCGACGCCCTGCTTAGACCAGCCCAACACAAAGATACTTGCGACAATTCGATATTGGCCTCCTTGTGTTCAAACTTAAATCACAACGTGGGATAAGGCAGGTCTGAGATAGATCGAAGCGATCTTCATCGATCAGTCGCGGTGTTGGAAGTCTTGGACGACCGGGTAGAGTGTTGCACGATTGCAATAGCCACGTTGGCATATCCACGTCAACTAACCAGTATATTTTCTTTTCTTTGTTGACAACGATCAGATCCAGTCTTTTTGCATAGGTGAAGTGGTTAGTGCATATCGCATTATTATGCTTTGACGCCATTTTTGAAATGGCCAAATACATGACGTTTGCAAAATTCCCAGATTATCACTGTTCATACCCTGACATTTCTACTTCAATGTTTTGTTCATGTTAATAACAATTGTAACGCTGCATTAAAACGGCCTGCCAATGTGAAAAACTGTCTTCGTAATTCGAACCACCGGCCAACACGAATCAAGCTACAGGCTAAGCACAGTCATCGGTCATATTCGGCCCGTTTGCTGTACGGAATAGCACACTTAATTTCACGAGGAAAATAAAATTTCTTAAAATTTGGTTTATTTCCTTTCGTTCTCACTTGTTCACTCACACACTCTCTCATACATAACCAAATACATAAACAATGATTAAGTGCAATGTTTCGTAAAGTATTAAGCTTTTTTTTTTAAGTTTTCATCATGTTAAACCGTTGGCAATTTTCACTAAGGAAGATCAGACGTATAAATATCTTTAGATTTAGAAACGGGAAACGTTCATAATAATTTTTCCTCTGAAGAAAAAAAAAATTCCCGTTTTTTTTTTGTTTTTTTTTTTTAAATCACAGAAAAATATTTTCTCGAAAGAAAAAAAAAATCAATTTTTCACCGTTTCTAAGGCAGGTGCTTATGCGTATGTTCTTCTGTGGTGAAAATGGCTTCGGCACCTTAACGAAAAATTTACCTTAAATCTTTTCAGTAGTGTGACTCGCCTCATGATGAGCTCTATCTCATGCAGCCCACTGGTCGGAAACGTTGCCCATTTCTGCTCTTGTATGACACGAACCATTGGGAATCAAACGCAGTTACTATTTGCGAACAAGCCTGTCCCTCCACAGAAGATAATATGCTCTTTACATTATACTCTCAGTTGGAGTGAGAAGACATCAATTTATTAAGCGTAGCTTAGATGTGGCACAAGGTCGGAAGTAAAGGACATCCAGTAAGAATAGACTACTCAGTCGCAAATAATATAGCGAGAACAGCTTGCTAACCATTACACCCCGTCGAAGTGTGCTCGAGTGCGAAGATGTGAGTGGCATGAAGATGCTGTAATCGTCTTTTTCCGTACATTTGTGACATCCACTGCAATACAAGTATGTTATTTGTGACTATTTTCTTTCGCTACTATTCATCATCATTATCATCATCATTAACTTCTTTTTCTTACTATTTATTATTATCAACATTATCACGCCTACTAATAATTTCAACCGCTGTCTCCCTATACTGTATAAAAGACATAATAACTGTTTTCCCTTTCTATTTAAACTGACTTTTCCTGATTCACTCATTGTTATTATTACTGGTATCTGTTGTGCTCGTAGCTTTAAAACTAATTTTATCTCCGTAATAACCATTCCTTTCCATTTCTCGTTAAGCTGCTATTAATTGTTTCTTTTTATCATTATTTTTTTTTTTTTTTGGTGGTGGTGAGGGGGTTGTAATAGCAATAGCCTGAGTTGTAAGAGTTGTGACAACTTTTTCATTTATTTCCTCTTTGGTCGCTCAGCGAGTTATCTGCAGGCGTGACACAAAAACAGGCCGATCAGTTGGCCGATTGACAAGACTGTAGTCATGACATGTAATTACTTAGAAGCACCTTATAACCTTGGCCGGTGATTGGCTGGACACTGGCGTGAACTTCCGTTAGCGAAGAAGAAGAAGAAAAAAAAAACCAACAAAGAAATGTTATGCACGAAAAGAGAGAACAGCGAAAAGTGGGCATTTTTTTTCTTTTTTTTATACCAGCAGCAAGAATCAATTGCTGATAAAGGAAGTAACCGGAAGAATCAATTAAATGCTTTAGATTTCGAAGAACCAAAAAAAAACGTAATTTTCCTTTAGAGATATTTACTGAACTGATCTTAATCTGACACTTAGTGACCGCCAGGGGTTAAATATTTACAAAGCGCAGCTTAGATGGAGCACAAACCCGAAAGTATGAGACACTGAAGATCGAACTCACTACTCAGTGGTAACCGATCTAGCGAGACAAGCCTTCTAACAAGATATTTACTTTGTCTCCCCACTAAGACGAGTTGTGACACAAGGTCAGTTTTTAAAGTGGGGAACCCGAGCGCGTACACCCGGGCAAGGAACAAAAATTGACCGCAGCCCCCTCAACCATCGGTTACGTTGGCCTTGCTACGAGCATCGATCCCTCTTTCTGGTGCAATGAGAGGGCGCGGAATCAGGCAGCTGTCCCCCAGGGCTGGACACCACTTAGTATAATTTTCCTCAGTTGCGACTCTGTCCTTTGACGAAGCCGCCGCTGAGTACACTCTGCCCAAAAACAGAGATGCAACTGAGAAGTGATACATAATGTGTTACAAACTACCCGAGAGAGCAGTTTATACACTTCTAACAATAATTAACCTCAAGGTGCCTGGAGTTAAATATCCAACTTTAGTGAGCTTTGGGGATAGAATTAGCCTATCAAAAGTCTCAACTTCACATACATGAGGTAAGATAATATTTTAGCAATATTTGTTTGGTGCAAAAGATTCGTCTTATACACAGGGTGAGGTAGAAATACTTCTCACATATATCTCTCAGATATATCTCCGACGTAATTATAAAACATTCGTGGCAATGGTGTCTTCATCTAGCTAATGTCTTACCACGACGTGAGAGGTATTTTTGGTAGTTCATGAGGTATAGACCAATAGGAGTTACTGTTGTTGATGACGATCGTCTCCCTTGAAAGGAGAACTCTCCCTCAGATAATACAGCGTAGTCCGAAAGTCGGTAGAATTTTTATTTTTTTTTATTTCAGATAGCTGACGCAAGGTCCTACTGTTTGGAAGAGAGGCTGCTACCAATTGTATGGACACATGATCCTGTGCATTCTGACAAAAGCATGGAAGATGTGCGACATGACTTCACTTCAAGATTCGGCTAACCAGCTCCTCCGAAAAGTGATTGATTTACTTGACCCCCCACCACTGAATCAGGTTGTGACACAAGGTCAGTTTTTAACGTGAGGACCTGAGTGTCTTCATTCGGGCTGCTGGTCATAACTTTCCAAGCTGGTCAGGGCTGGTCTATGCAAATCATGGCTGGTCTTAGCAGGTCAGAGTTGGTCTAAGCTAGTCATGGATGGTCTTAGCTGATCATAGCTGGTCCGAGCTGGTCAGAGCCGGTTCAAGCTAGTTATAGCTGTGATACTACAAGCGCAAGGACGGATCTCACTCACCGGTAAGTATCAGAATGTCTATAACACCCCAAAGAGCGATTTACACACTCACTACTCTGAAGAGTGAGTGGTAAGTCTTTCGAACCAACCTGTATTAATAAAAGGTTTATCTCACCTTCGAGTTATTTCAGCTCAGTTATGAAACAAAGTCGGAAGTATGGGTCCCTTAGTGAAGATAAAACCCAGTCGTACTTTATCTAGCAAAACCAGCCTGCTGACCACGTCAAGGTGTGTAGGCTAAAATAGCGTATTTTCTTTCAGGATAAAAACAAGCCTCATCTTCACATACAAGGTGATTTTTGAGTTATATTTTTCCGGGAGTGGGTGGGGGGGAATTTGTGTTATATACAGGGTACAACAGAAATACCTCCCACATAATGGTAAGACATTAGTGACAATGGTATTTGCATCTAGCTAATGTACCATTCTGGCTTACGGCCACACCACGTTGAAACACCAATTCCCGTACGATCACCGAAGTTAAGCAATGTCGGGCCTGGTACTGACTACAGGGAGACCGCTTTGGAATAGCAGGGGATGTAAGTTTGAATGTACAGGACGTCCGTTATAGTACGCGCAAATATCCTTGGGAAAGGTATGAATTCACCTCTTCTCCCCCAGATGTGGGTTAATCAGTAAAACCTGCATCACTAAAACCATTATTATCTTACGTACAAAATTACGTACAAAATATTTAGATTTATGCATTAAATAACCCATAGAGGTTGATATGCTGCTAAATAAAAACAACCAAGTTACCATTGTGTGTGAAGTATTTCTGGAATGTATCCGAAGTATGTCGTATGTGGGATGTATTTCTGCCGTAGTCTGTATGACCCCATATAGTAGTTATCTCCGGATACACAAGGTGCTTTATTCACGTAGCGTTGTATTAAGCAAATATACCCCATTAATAACATCGCTGATTATAATGTCGATCATGTCAACCAACAAAAGTGTTCTTCTCTCGAGCTGCTGAACGTTTTCTTGAAACCCAGTTGTTATTAAACCAGGGTATGCATACCCCTGGGTTGACGCGAGAGAAATCCAGCTGGTACGCGATCAAATCTCTCGCGATATCGTCACTTAACCCATTTTTTTCTGATTACATGTTTGGCGGACTTTCTCACCTTTTTTCCCTGATAGAAAGAGACAATTTGCTGCTTTCTGTGTTCGCTCTTTGATTAGCGTACCGAATCCCATTTGAATTAATCTCAGATCTCTTACTGACAATTTACAAGATGAATTTGTAGCATTTTTGTACGACTCAATCGCCAAAGGTTTTTTTTTTTTTTTTAATTTCATCCTTAGGAATGTTTTGGAGTTCATCACATATAAAATTTGTGGAAATTGTTTTGCTGTTCCCAACCACTTTCCGTTTTAAACAATTTCTTTTCAGAAATACGTTTAATAAAAAAAATAAATTTCTAGAAAATTCTGTCAATTGAGAATTATATACGTATGCGCCTCTCAGAATTGGGAAAACATTTATTTTGACATATTTTGCCGATCATCAGAATAAACGGATTTTATTCCGACGAAATCTACAGGGTGGTCCAAATGTCTTGTCACCCCTACCAAAAAAAAAATAATGAGAAAAATAGAAGAATAAATAGTGCAGTAATACAAAACACGTGTACTGGATTCAGTTTATTCACACATCTAGCAGGTCTGTATGGACACCATTTTTGTGGCACAAAATAATGCGGCGTCATGTCTTGTGTGATATTTTACGAAGCTGTTTTTTTGTTGGTTGTTGCAAAGGTTCTCCGAACGGCGTCCTTCAACTGATGAGCATTCTGGTATCGTTCATGTGAAACTCTCTCCTTGATAATACCCAACAAATATTTTTAGGCTTGTCATTGAATTGAAATCTACAGGGTGGTCCGAAAATCTTGTCAACTGCTACCAAAAATAATGGGAACAATAGAAGAACAAGTAATATAGTACAGTGTAACCCGGATGTAAGAGACCCTGGTATAAGAGAAACCCGGATATAAGAGAGATTGTCTCTGGTCCCAAATTAGAGCCCATACTTACCTAAACAAAATAGACCAAACCCGAATATAAGAGACTTCTTCTCCGGTCCCGACAACTCTCTTATATCCGGGTTACACTGTAATACAAAACACGTGTACTGGATTCAGTTTATTCACTTTCATTGATGCTGTTACACATCGAGAAGGTCCGTATGAACAACATCATTTTCTTGTCAGCCATCTGAAATCGAAAATTATATTATGTAGGGATGACAAGACTTTCGGAACATTGGCGAGACAAAACGGGATTCACGTTAGTCATATCAACGCTGTTGTTGATTTGTAACTTTAACTGTATCTATATTTTTTTTATTTATTTATTCATTTATTTTTAGATTTAACTAATTTAAACTTGGATTTTATCTATATTAATTTGTTTTAAGATATTTCGTATCCCATGTTGTTTCAACATCAGTTCAATAAGATCGGAAGCTATTATCCACAGAACTTGGCACTTTCAAAGCATCTTCTTCTAAACAAACTATATTTATTTTTTTTAATAACGGCATTTGCCAGATCAGAATTCTTATCACGATACTTTCGCTGGCATACAAAACCAACGTGTATGTTGTTTAATTTCAAGGTTCTTTCATGTTCTTTCATTGTTTACGTTAAAATTCTGAATTTTTCACCGATGTATTTTGGGGAGAATTGTATATATTTTGTGTCGTAAATTACTGGTTTTGGAGTATACAGGGTGCGATGGATAAATTGTCGTTTAAATTATGCAAAAATGAAAATAACACAAACATCTCATTTTAACAAATATATTTACCAAAGTTACACAAAAATATCTAAAGAGTAAATTTATTCAATAAAATTGCCATTGGCTTCAACCACGGCCTCCAGACAACTTCAGAATCTCCTGCAGCTCTCATGGACGGTCTCGTTGTTTAAGTTGGTGAATGCTGCCATAATCCTTGCCTTCAGATCATCTTTAGTGTTACAAGGAATTTTGTTGGTCTCTCACTCAACTGCGCTCAAGGGGGTTGCAGTCTGGGGTGTTAAGAGGCCAGATGTAAGGGGTGATGTGGTCGCAGAAATTGTCTCTCAGCCATGATTGGATATTCCTGTTTGTGTGGCACAGTGCAGATTCCTGTTGCCAGATATAGGTACTTCCAGCAGGAACTATCTTGACCCAAAGCAGCACTACCCACTCAAGGCACTTGATGTAGGCTTCCGTGTTGAGTCTGAGGCCCTAACCAACAAATTTTGTAGTTCTTTCTTATCAGAACGATCAGAGTGAGTTTTCCGAGCTGCCGTACCTTCGTAATCACCATTAGATTCATCCAACTCTTTCCAAATTCTCTACACTGTCATCAGATTGACACCCAGACATTGCGAAATGTTCGTATTGGATATTTCGGCGCGAATGTCAAGCAGTACAGTATGCCGTTTCCAAATTTCTGGCGGAGTGAATTGCATCATGGTGCTCTTTTTCTCACAGACGGTGCCCAACTGACCCTACTATACTGTGCAGCCGACAAAATAAAAAGCAAAGCGCATGCGCGAAGTTAAAAATATAAAATGGCGACAGTTTACCCATCTTACCCTGTAATTAGCACCTGAAGAAGTTGGGAGGCCACAACAGTCGAAACGTTGGGATAATAACTATAAAGATGAAGATATTAGCCTAGCTGTAAATAATGATAATTCATAATCCCAGAAATTGAGACAAAAAGCTCAGCTTAGTTTAATCAATTTGCCAAAGCCCGACCCAAAAGAATCACTTAGAATAAAATTTGGCTTCAATACAAATGCATTTAGCACAAACCAGAACCTGAACTTGGGACAACGAAAACAATATATTTCGCGGTTTTAAAATTATGTTCAATTTATTCTGGTTAATGAAGAAAATCAGAAATTTGAGAAAGTTTCAATTGTCCATGGCCGAAACTTTAACAAAATGGAAAAAAAAAATTCGGGCCATTTTTTTTTTTTTTCTCAGATTTATGAAAATTAAAATATAAGAAGATAACTGGTATGTCCATCATCGGAATAGAGATAAAATAAAATAAAAACTGGAAACTGGAGGCAACAGAAATGTGACTCTACAGAAAGATGCTGAGGATACCATAAACGGAACATGTAAGCAACGAGAAAGACTTAAATTAAATGAAAACAAAAAATGACACTTATACTCAGAATTTGAAATCTTTCGGATACATAATGAGAAAAGTAAGCCAGGAGAATTTGACACTGGCAGGTCATATCAAAGGTAAAGGGGACATGGAAAGGCGTCAGCTACCTACCCCACGAGCTAATGTGGAAAGATGCGAAACGGTGGTGTAGGAGAGATAGCAAAAAGATAAAACGTTACTTAGAGCTACAATAGATAGGGAGTTATGGAGAGCTATAATAGTTCGCTTCCTGAAAGGACAAAACACACAATAATAATAATAATAATAATAATGGAAATGTTAGAGAATTCGGAATGTATCAAGAGCTTTTCTTTTTGGTATATAGACTTTACAAATTTAAACGCAGTACTAGATTGGCAATTAGATCCCATCATTTTACAGTTGGAAGTATTAGATATAACCGAATTTTATATTCTAACAGTTTCTTTGCTTGACCGTCTCAATTATAGACATATTTCTTTTTTTAAGCGTTTCACCCCAAGCAAGGCGGGAGGCCACTAGGACGCAAGTGGTTACAGAAGATTTGGAGCAAGATCAGATAGGAGTGATAAAGGAAAGGATGAGGAGAAGGGTAGTGGATAGATCAAGGCAACTGGAGATGTCGATTGACATTACATTTGAATAACTGGAGATTATAGCTCTCAGGGAAACTGTAATAGGGAAGGGAGTTCCACAGGTGAGATGTGCGAGATATGAAGCTATTGGAGTAGAAGAGACGGCTACATTTAGGAGTTTCGACAGTGAAAGGGTGAGAGCGGGATGCCAGCCTCGTAGGGCGCTTGAATTCATGAAGTCTGGGAACCAGCGAATGCAGATCCTCGGGGCAATTGCCATGAAAGTATTTGTAAAAAAGACAGAGAGAGGCGATGACACGTCTGTGAGAGAGCGACTGTAGACGAGATGCCAGATCAGGGCCAATTATATTGCATATCCGCCTCTGGAGCCTATCAAGAACCTCGAGGCAAACAGAAGAGGCTCCAGATATCTTCCAAGGTCTTGCATTGCAGTCAACTTTGATCTTCAGAATTTTAAATACATTACCAGTCGTTATCTTTTGTCTTCCAAATCCCTATACTTTTATTATTTTTTCCATCTTCTCATATCATTTCAAACTCAGATTTAGTGGCTTTATTGCCTTGCGTCATAGTGTCATTATAGCCTTGCTTGGATGGAATGATAAAAAAAAACAGCTCTATAAGAGAATTCAAGAGGATTAAGGAATTTGCTGTCACTTGTTCTCCAGCAATGTCTACTTGCTATTTCTGATATGAAGATTTAATAATAATAATAATAATAATAATAATAATAGCTACGTTTCCGTTCTTATCAGTCACTGTGGTTTTTCACTCGGCCCGGCGTGGAGCAGGGAAAGGCTCCATCACTGACTCAATCACCCATACCATCTTATTCTCAATTAATCTTCAACTTTGCTTGCTTCTCAGCAGATGGAACAGGAAGATGATAGGGTCTGGCATTAATTATGCAGAAGACATTTTGCAAAGAATGAAGAATAAAGAAGTAGCACAAATGGAGAAAGGAGGGTGGCGCCGTCGCACATGCCTCAAGAGATACACATAGATGCACTAACGTTTAAGTTTTCAGAAAGTCATTGGTCTCTAAGCATATCTGAAAAAATAATTTTCCTAAATTGTGCGTTCTTCTGTGAGTGTGTGTGTGTGCGCGCGCGTGCGCGCCTTGTGTGTGTGTGTGTGTGTGTGTGTGTGTGTGTGTGTGTGTGTGTGTGTGTGTGCCTTTCAGCAGTTTTCTCTCTACACATTATCAATACAAGAGAAATGAGAAGACACCGGTTTTTTCTCGTATAGGATTTATTGAAGAGTTCATAAGGATCGAACACATATAGTTACTGGCCCTGTTTTCCATCCTACAAGTATATGCACTATATATATATATATATATATATATATATATATATATATATATATATATATATTGAAAGATTTTGGGAAAAGCAATGGGAAAGTGAAAAAAATATAAAATATTATACCGTGAATACAAAAGGGATCTTTTACAAAACAAGATATTTAATGCATTAGTTGCTCACCTAAACGGGTCTGCTACTTTAATTAAAACGAGAAAGCGATTTACTAAGACGAAAATGCATAGTGTTTTAATCACTAGAACATCCACAGTAAATTTACGTCCACGTTCTTACAAAATTTCATTTTTCTTTTTCAGATCTTCTATTATCATGTCGGATATTTAATAACAAAAATAATAAAAACATAAAAATAAAAAACTGAACGAAATTGTCTAGGCTATATACCCAAACACATTTTTTTTTTAAATATTTAAAAATTTAAATTTAAAATGTCAGCATCCCGCCTCCTTCTTGAACATGTTTAATTGCATCACCTTAAACATCACTTTAGTCCGATGAAGTCCTAAAGGACGAAACGCCTCACACGAAAAATCTTTTTGCCATAGATTTTTCATATATATATATATATATATATATATATATATATATATATATATAAATTACAGATAGATGAAAATCCCCCCCCACATAAAACCTGTTGAGTTGATAAGTCCGTTGGAAGGACGAAATGGCCATTCTTGTGGCGGAGTGATTTTCATCTATCTGTAATTCATATATGCTCTGTAATAAATACACCGAGCTCTTTTCTGTGAAACAGTTTTAATATTTTATATTACTAAGATTCACTTGGATTACTTCCACGGTTTTTTAGCAATACACACACACACACACACACACACACATATATATATATATATATATATATATATATATATATATATATATATATATATATGAAGAATGAGAATATATACGTATCTACCAAGTTTACCAGCATTTGGAACAGCGGTACAAATTGAAGTACTCAGTGAGGCTCAAATTCATTAGTTAAGCAATTATCTTATCTTATTTCATCATAGACATCCCGGAAAAAAACTATATAAATTAGCGCCCGCTAACGGTGTAAAGGTTAGTTCCCTTGAATCTTCGATTATTACTTCTAAATAGGGAGTTCCAAGATTTTCACTGTGCTGTGAAAGTTGTCGAGCTAAACAATCTTTCTCGTCAGAATCTATCTTACATATTTGTAAGACGAGCTTTCGTCCTTGCTGTAAACATTGCTGCTACATATGCTCTGGCACTACTGCTATGTATCTAGAGATTCGTGTGAAAATCCGAAGAACAATCTGCAATATTATCGGTCCTAGTCTATTATCTCGACTTCAGTCACTTTCACACCGCCTTATAGCCTTCCTATACATTTTTTCTATTGATATAGTAATTATGGGATTAGTATTTAAAATGTAAAAACATTGGAAGAACAAGGCCAGTTTACCTCGTTATGAATTCTGGGGAAGTAGCTAGAATCAAAACCGGATGAAGCCAAAAGAAAACACTATATAGGAGGGAAGAGTGAAAAGCCTTTATTTGATTGGCTGACGTTGACTGACGTATGTCAATAAGAACTGTCGGAATAATAGCCATATCTGATTTTTTTTTTTTTTGGCAATGTCGAGTAGTGTAGCACGACGCTATCAAGGATGCAGCCTGACCCTTTTGGAATCAGGTCGGGGTTGCTCTTTGAGCCGATATGATGCAAAACCCGAAAACGGCGATGAAGACAGTGCATCAATGAAGACCACCCTTGATGCATTCGAAATGTATTATTCAACTTGAAGCGCAGTACTAGATTGGCAGCTAGGTTTCATCATTTCACAGTTGAAATGTCTGGGTGTAACCATCAGTTCTATGCTAACAGTTTCTTCTCGCAGACTTCTTGCTTGTGAATCTTTTCCGTACCGTTTATTTCCAGTCGATTTTGGTTTATTTTTTTGGTTTTTGGTTTGGTTTGGTTTGGTTTACGTCATATTAACTTCTATGTATTATTTAATACCGACAAGATTTTTATTTTCAAAAATATATTGCTGGTAATAATTTTTTTCTTTAAACATTCATTGCTAGTATTAAAAACTATTTTTACATTTTCATAGTGTTTCGACCTCAATTGCCCATAACTGGGATCCTAACAGGTGTTACCACCCCGGGTCAGGGTGGACCTGGGAACACCAGCAATTAAGAGGTGGTTCAACGCTCCTCAAAACCTCCTGATCAGAGGCCTTGCTGTTGGATGTAGTTCATCGTCTTACCCAGGGCGCGTCAATTTTGTTTTTCTAATATTTTTAAATTCAATGTCAATCGTTATCTTCTGTCTTCTTAATTCCTGTTCTTTTATAGTTCTTTCTCCTTAATAATGTGTTTTTTTTTAGGATTTCACCCCAAGCAAGGCGGGAAGCTACTAGGACGCAAGGGGTTACAGAAGATTTGGATCAAGATCAGAATAAGAGTGATAGAGGAAAGGATGAGGAGAAGGATAGTGGATAGATCAAGACAACTGGAGATGTCGATTGACATTACATTAGAATAGTTGGAGATTATAGCTCTCAGGGAAACTGGAATAGGGAAGGGAGTTCCACAGGCGAGAGGTGCGAGACATGAAGCTATTGGAGTAGAAAGAGACGGCTACATTTAATAGTTTCGACAGTGAAAGGGTGAGAACGGGATGCCAGCCTCGTAGGGCGCTTGAATTCATGAAGTCTGAGAACCAGCGAATGCAGCTCCTCGGAGCAATTACCATGAAAGCATTTGTAAAAAAGACAGAGAGAAGCAACAGCGCGTCTGTGAGAGAGCGACTGTAAACGAGATGCCAGAACAGGGCCAATTATATTGCATATCCGCCTCTGGAGCCTATCAAGAACCCTGAAAAACTATTGCGTCTGTATTGCCTTACTTGGGATGAAAGTATTAATATATATATATATATATATATATATATATATATATATATTTTAAATACGATTAAAATATATACGATTTTTTTTAAATTCTTATTAGATTCCATTTTTATTTTTAAAGTCTTAATTTGGTTGATATAGTACTTATTAATGTATTAGACAGTACCTTATAATTAACTGAAGATAAAAGTGGCCTTGTGCCTGACTTTAAAAATGTATTTGCTTTTGGGGTACTGGCGCCGTCCTGTTCTCTGATTTCTTTAACGGATAATATCTTGTTTTTAAAGCTCTCTACAACAAACCATGAACAACAAACATCTCTTTCAGTAGAATTAATGACCATACACAACGTATTGTTCGCCCAAATAAACACCTACGTAAATAAAAGACTATGTGCGACGTATAAGAGACCAGGAGGCGCATGCGCACAAATAGTATTGTTGTTGTTAGTATTCCATATACAGAAAGGGAGAATATTTTTTTCAAACTGCAAGAGTTAAGAAGAAAATTTATTTTGGGCGAGGGAAATTTTGATCGAACCAGATTAATTGAACAGAAAAAAGGAAAAGTGAAGGGAAATTTACGCCAGGTGCGCGGCGGTGGAGGAATGAAAAAAAAATACAATGACAGAAAGAAGAGAATGGAAATATTTAAATATGAAATAAATAATGGATAAAAAGGAATGGAAACAAAGAAAAGAAGAAAGAAATGGAAAACAATACAAAGGTAAAAAGAGAGGAAAAAAAAAGAAAAAAGGTTAAGAAAGAAAGAAAGAAAGAAAGAAAGAAAGAAAGAAAGAAAGAAAGAAAGAAGAGAGAGATTATAAAAGAAATGATAAACTGACGAAAAATTAAATAGAAAAGAAGAAACGAACGAAGTAAAAAAAAAAGAGAAACTGAAAGAAAAGATGAAAAGAAATAAAAGAAAGAAAGAAAGAAAGAACTGAAGAGAATGGGAAAAAGAAAAGGAAGAATAAACAAAGTAAATAAAAATAAAGAGAGGAAAACAGAAAAAAAAGTGTTAAGAAAGAAAGAAAGAAAGAAAGAAAGAAAGAAGAGAGAGATTATAAAAGAAATGATAAACTGACGAAAAATGAAATAGAAAAGGAGAAACGATCAACGTAAAAAAGGGAGACTTACAAAAGGGGCAAAGAAAGAAAGAAAGAAAGAAAGAAAGAAAGAAAGAAAGAAAGAAAGAAAGAAAGAAAGAAAGAATAAGAAAGAAAGAAAACAGAGAGAGATTATAAAAGAAATGATAAACTGACGAAAAATGAAATAGAAAAGGAGAAACGATCAACGTAAAAAAGGGAGACTTACAAAAGGGGCAAAGAAAGAAAGAAAGAAAGAAAGAAAGAAAGAAAGAAAGAAAGAATAAGAAAGAAAGAAAACAGAGACAGATTATAAAAGAAATGATAAACTGACGAAAAATGAAATAGCAAAGGAGAAAAGAACGAAGTAAAATTGAAAGAAAAGATGAAAAGAAAGAAAGAAAGAAAGAAAGAACTGAAGAGAATAGGAAAAAGAAAAGAAGGAATAAACAAAGTAAATAAAAATAAAGAGAGGAAAACGGAAAAGAAAAAGTGTTAAGAAAGAAAGAAAGAAAGAAAGAAAGAAAGAAAAAGGAAGAAAACAGAGAGAGATTATAAAAGAAATGATAAACTGACGAAAAATGAAATAGAAAAGGAGAAACGATCAACGTAAAAAAGGGAGACTTACAAAAGGGGCAAAGAAAGAAAGAAAGAAAAAGAAATAAAGAAAACAGAGAGAGATTATAAATGAAATAGCAAAGGAGAAAAGAACGAAGTAAAATTGAAAGAAAAGATGAAAAGAAATAAAAAAAAAGAAAGAAAGAACTGAAGAAAATAGAAAAAAGAAAAGGAGGAATAAACAAAGGAAAGAAAAATAAAGAGAACTTGAAAGAAAGAAATTAATTTAAAGTAGATCACTTTAATCAGTTTAATTTAGTTGTAATGACAAAACAATGGTATTCCATGTAGGAAGGTGATACTCAAAGGTAGAAGCCATTTGTCCTCGCAGGTGGCCTTCATTAGGAGCGATGATTTCTTATCTCGGCCTGTCACATTCCAACGCCAGGCAGGCAGCCTACCTTTCACGCATGCAATTTATTAAGATAACATGGCACAATTAGTAAATCAGATAAATGTGTTTCAAGCAGCAAGTCGCCTTTGTACCTATGTATGTATGTACATAAGTATGAAGATATCTATCTCCCATTCTCCCTCTCCCTCTCTCTCTCTCTATATATATATATATATATATATATATATATATATATATATATATAACGTTTATAGTAATCCTATATATACATATATATGTGTGAATGTTTGTGTGAGTGTGGGGGGAGACGTTTTGTGTGTGGGGGCCTTTTTGTGTTTGTATGTGTGTGAGTGTGTGCTTAACCTAGGTAAAAAGCAGAAAGGAAATATCTTTGTTACAGACTTTAATATTAAATTTTTCTATATTCCATACCATGTATTGTATATATATATATATATATATATATATATATATATAAGGATATAAAAGTCATATGTAGCGAACCCACGAGGATATATATATATATATATATATATATATATATATATATATATATATATATATATATATATATATATAATATATTAATATATATATGTAAAAAATTAATTGATTTTTAGCCATATATTTATATTAAATGAATATATTTATAATACTTCATTTTTATCAATACGAATATATATATATATATATATATATATATATATATATATATATACATAGATAGCTCAATATATATATATATATATATATATATATATATATATATATATATATATATATCCATGAATGATATAAATGTATATATAAATATTAATATATATAAGGAATTAATTGATTTTTATCCATAACAATACACTGCGTGCCAAATTATCGAGAAAACTTTTTTCTAATATTTCAAAAACCGTCCAATCAATTCACATAAAATTTTCACACAATGTTGGCAACACTGACCTGCGCAATCTCGTACTGATCTGCGTAATGTAAACAATCTGGCGCCATATTTGTTATCAGCACGGTGATTTGAGCGTGCCAAATTATTAGAAAAATGTAAGAATTTAGTGTAAAGATGGGCCGTAAAAGCAGTTTAAGTGATGCTGAAAAGAAAACTATAACCTCAGAACTCTCAAAAGGTAAATCTACCGTAGAAATTTCTAAAATGATAGGGAGGTGTCATCAAACAGTGAAAAAGTTCACCACCGACCCTACACAAGTACACAAAAGGGCAGTTAAAGGCAAGCCGAGGGTTATTTCACGTCGTCTCATGTCACGACTTAAATGAGAGGCCACGAAGAATCCTGGACTTAGCAGTCAAGAGCTTTTCAGTCGCATTGGGGATCCTACAGTGTGTAAAAGTACTCGGTGTCGGTATCTGAGGGAAGTAGCAACAACAGTCAAGCCTGTATCGAAGCCTCCGTTGACGAGAAATCACATTCAAAATTGATTGAAATGGGCCGAGGAGAATATGAAGATTGACTTCTCTAAAGTTTTGTTCACAGACGAAACTCGAGCAACACTTGATGAGCCAGATAGATGGTGCAAAGGCTGGATAATGAACGGACAGTATCGCCATCAGCGTTTGTGACGCCAACAAGGCGGTGGAGGCATAATGATCTGGGGTGGTATCATTGGAAAACATTAGTCGGCCCATGGAGATTACCAGATGGCGTCAAAATGACTGCTGATGCATACATAGCGTTTATGAAGGAGCATCTTGAGCCGTAGATGAAAAGGCAAAGAGTTGCCTTCAGAAGGGCAATTGTTTTTATGCAAGATAATGCTCCCTCACATGCTGCTCACAAGACTACTGAATATTTGAAACAGTTAGGCTTCGATGGACCCCGAAAAATGAAGTGGCGAGCAAATTCTCCGGATTTAAACCCAATCGAAAACCTTTGGAGCATCATGAAGCGAAGACTGTACGCCAACGGACGACAATTCAGGAGCAACGCTGAATTGTGGGAAGCAATTCTTGACATATCTCGCGGCATTACAGCAGATGACATCCTACAATTAACAAATTCTATGGATCGTCGACTTCTTCAAGTAATTTCAAAACAGGGAAAGCACATTCCCTATTAATTTGCTTAAAACTGTGCCTTTGTTTGTATATATTATCATTTGTTTGCTTATCTTATTTATTAGCTTCTTTTGATCATAAACATTCACGTGCAACATTAATAAACGTTTCGTTTGCTCAATTCTGGGAATTTTACTAAACCTTTCTAATAATTTGGCACTCTCAAATCAACGTGCTGATAACAAATATGGCGCTAGTTTGTTTACATTGCGCAGATCAGTACGAGAATTTCCGGGATTGCGCAGGTCAGTGTTGCCAACATTGTGTGAAAATTTTGTGTGAATTGATTGGACTGTTTTTGAAATATTAGAAAAAAAGCACGGAGTGTATATTAATATTAAATTGATTTTAATCCATAAATGCATGCATGCATACATATATATATATATATATATATATATATATATATATATATATATATATATATATATGTGTGTGTGTGTGTGTGTGTGTGTGTGTGTGTGTGTCTTAGGGATGTGATGAGTAAATTGTCGCCATTTTATGTTTGTAATTTCGTGCATGTGCGTTGTTTGTTTTGATTTTGTGGACTGCTCAGTATAGAGGTTCTGTTGGACACAGTCTGTGAGAAAAAGAGCACTATGACGCATTTCACCTCTCTAGAAGTTTAGAGACGGTATGCTGTACTGTTTGGCATTCCCACCGCAAACTCCAATACGAATATTTCAGAGTGCTTGGGTGTCAATCTGAGGAGAATGTCCAGGATTCGGAAAGAGTTGAATGATATATCAAGTTCACATCATGGTGTTTGGAGCGATCACTAGAGATGGCTAGAACTAAGTATATCTAATTTAAATAATGCGAATGAAGACCAATGTTAATTATAAAAGCTTGTACTTAAGATATTGTCATCGTATGTTTTCAAATTGATATCCGTTATGATCCAGATATTACTGAAAACGCGACACAATGGATTCCCAAACAGCAATCAACATTTCGATCGACTTCTTGGACTTTCTTTCACCCTCTATTACTTCTCAGGGCGTGATTTCATCATAATCCTTTCATATTCACGAATATTTTCCCGTATATTACAATTAAATTTAATCGTAATAAAAGAATATATATATATATCTCTCACATATATATATATATATATATATATATATATATATATATATAGGAGAGAGAGAGAGAGACCCGGGTTTATATCTCACCATGGTCGACTTTTGAGGAAAGAGACTTCCTGATCTTATCGATCCTGAGGGGCGGGTCTCAGCGTACGTCACTTTTGGAAAGATGCCTGAAAACCCTAGCACGGGTTGAATAAAGAATTGTGAGTGAAACTGAGTTCTAGCACGAAGTCGCAAGTCATCGTGACCGAGGCTTTGATCGTGATCAGATTGTTGATCACACTAGATAACACGCTCTTTCCCAGAAACTGTAACTAACGTCTGCTCAGCATAGTTGCAGTATAAACCACGGGTGGGCTTTGTGGGTGTTAAAGAAAACACATACGTGCCTTAGCAAGTGTCTGCAATAGGGATTGGTTAGCCGTCCTAGTCGACGGGTATCCTCGAATACGAGTGGCCAGCTATAGATAGACATACTAAATAGGCAGTATCAGCTAGATAATCAGTTTTATTAGATAATTAGTTTGTAATAAAATACAACAATCTTATTTTATCGTCAAAGTAGTTATCTTATTAGAAATTTATTTCAGTGTGTAATCACTGGAATATCTATTCTTGGTCATTTTTTTTTATTCTTGAATAAATAAAAAGATATCCAGAGAACGAAATGCATCAATCGACACCGAAAATGCGTTGATGATAATTTTTTCTTTCTTTCTAAATATTTCAATTTCAAGAAAAAAAGTTTCTCAAGTCCAGTAACTGTTATCAGTTTTTCCATTACTGATGGCGGTTTCCTTCCTAACTTTTTGTTTAAAGTAGTGTGGAAATTCAACATCGTTATTGTATCTTTACTTTCTCATTTTAGTTGTTGCTGCTTTTAAAACTCTTCAAGTGATATAGTTTCTGTTAACATTGTTCAATATTTGTGATTCTGTATCGCTAGTCCATGACGCAATTTGAAGGCTGGTCTTCGCTACAAGATACGCGCTTCATTCTCTCGAAGCCATTTTTAGCCACTGATCTGAAAAGGGCTATTCAACCGACAGTTTAGATATTCCTGGACGAGTTTGGTGGCATGTATAAGACCCATATTAACGCCTCAATCTGACGAGGCTCTACATTCAGATATATTAACGTTTAGAGGCTGAAATAGACCCGGGTATATTTGCCTATAGAATAGCCATATATACAGCTCTACAGAGATGGGCCGCCTGCTGCAGAATCACTAATAGCAAGTGGAAGTGAGTTTGCTGCTTACTGAGTATTAAAATATTTCTGATTTTGTAGCTCAGCGATACTAAGTACATAGATAGATAGATAGATAGATAGATAGATAGATAGATAGATAGATAGATAGATAGATAGATAATACACTTAAAGTATACATGCCCATCATTATCATGAGTGAATGGAGACGACTAATTCAACATTTCCTCTTAGAATTACACCCAAAATATATAGATAAACAAAGAGATAGATATATAGAATGAAAATAGATAGATAGATAGATAGATAGATAGATAGATAGATAGATAGATAGATAGATAGATAGATAGATAGATAATGAATAGAGAATACATTTAAGGTATGCATATCCAATATTAGGATAAGTGGATGGAGACGAGTAATTTTCAGCACTCTCTCTTATAATTAGACCGCCCAAATAGATAGATAGATAGATAGATAGATAGATAGATAGATAGATAGATAGATAGATAGATAGATAGATCGGGAATGCACTTGAGGTATTCATGCCCAACATTATCACAAGTGGATCGAGACGAGTAATTTTCAATACACTTTCTTATACTTAGATCCCTAAATAGATAGATAGATAGATAGATAGATAGATGCTCACACAGACGCACATTTGTATATATGGATTTACACAGACATCTTGTGGAAAAATTAAAAGAAAATTACTTAAAGAATTCAAAACATTGAATTTCCTAATTTTTCTTTAATTCTTTTTAAATACTTTTCTCAGTTCTATTGATTTGTCTTCTTAACATTAATTACAATCTTCGCAGTAAGACTTCTTGCAAGTCAATACGACAGTCATTGAAGACATTGCATTGAAAACATTAAAGATCTTGAGAGAGCCCGCTTAAAATGTAGAAACATCAATTGATTCAATAATAACAAGTGTTTTTTGACAAGAGGAGACAGTGGAGATTAGTAGTGGGCATTAAATTGTGACAAAGGCGATGGGGAAATCGCCAGACACAATGGTTGGAGACCGAAAAGTGAAAGAGAAGCGATAATCGCGCAAACTTGAGATTTGAAAAGTTAACAAAAATATAAATTTAAAATGAAATAAACCAAGAAAAAATACAAAAGTTTTAGGGGAAAATTTCTGTGAATTTTCGTTTCGAAATATTTTCTTTTTTCTTAATTTTATTGAGGCGGGGGGGGAACACTTGAAAGTGATTATTTTCTAACTTGTATAATAGTTTTCATTATTTCCCGTTCAAAATTATTTTATCGGAAAAAAAATAAAGAATTTAAAAAAACCATTAAAACTGCAGATGTAATAAATCGATTCTTAAATAATGCAGCTATTTTATTGCAACAAACAGAAAATACACTTAAACAATTATTATGAGAATTAAGAAATGAAGCTCAAAGAAAATGATTATTTAAAATTATTTTTAATAATTATTTAAAATATATTAGCGTGGTATCTTATATCCTGGATTTTAATCTATGTTTAAAACAAGAGTAAAAATAAATTAAAAAAATAAAATAAAAATAAAAATAAAAAATAGATTGATAGATCAAGACGACCATTTAGACTGGAGGATTTTATAAAAAAATTTCGTTGTTTCTTACTAAGATTTAAGTGTGAAAAAAATCATCATCATCATCATCACGACCACCACCACCATCATCATCACCATGTACCATAATCAGGTGTCGTCGTAGGGTTGTTGTGCAGCAAATCACTTCACCAGTTCTCTCTTCACCTCTTTTTTACTAATTGCTTACTTAATACTAGGCCCAAGAGTAACTCAAGGTAGATAAAAGAAAAGAAAAGAAAGAAAAGAAAAAGATGTAGATAGATAGATAGATAGATAGATAGATAGATAGATAGATAGATAGATAGATAGAAAAAAACAGAGAAAGAAAGAAAGAAAAGGACGAAAATAAATAAAGGACAGAAAGAAAAAAACAAGAAGTATATAGATGAGAAAAAAGAGAAAGGTGTGGAATGAAGCTACTAAGATAGATAGATAGATAGATAGATAGATAGAAAGAAATAGACTGAGATAGATAGATAGATAGATAGATAGATAGATAGATAGATAGATAGATAGATAGATAAAGAATGATAAAATGAATAGCCCGATCGATAAATTAAAAATGAAATGCGAAAATCTAAAAAAAATTTTAAAAGATTCTCTCTCTCCCTCTCCCTCTCCTCTCTCTCTCTCTCTCTCTCTATATATATATATATATATATATATATATATATATATATATTTTTTTTTTTTTTGTAGGTCTGATGAATTGGATCGTATTTACGATTCCAATGGAATAAATTATGACCATGGAATATTAGTGTTTAAGCCTTTTTATTATATTCTTACTCTGTCCTGGACATTGAGTTCTACCTGATTCCATCCTCTTGGAATTTTTATTCAAAAATATACATGTATGTGTATGCACCTATGTATATATATCTATATATTTTGCATATGTATGTGTATATTT
>CAHIKZ030000311.1:607500-632500 GCA_903632075.3 Acanthosepion pharaonis | reverse complement strand
ATTTGAAGTATCGATTCCAGGGAGAAAAAATTCCTGGCGCGGCACAGGGAGCCAATTTTCCTCGCGGTGGACGATGCAATTGACTCAATGTATTTGTTCCATCTCAGGTCAGCAATCAACGTGAGACCGAGCAGCCGCAGAGAGGTGCTCTCGAGAAGTTGAGCGGGAGACATTCTAATGGGGATATATATATATATATATATATATATATATATATATATATATTACATGAATCATTCATAAAAAAACAGATATAGAATGTATGAATGATTCATGTAATGTAAATTGAACTGCACGACATATTTGATATATATATATATATATATATATATATATATATATATATATATATATATATATATATATATATGGTAGGCTATTTTCGTTTTCCGAGCACTCCCGTCTGCTAGCGCGGCTAGCCAATCCCTTTGGCAAACACCTTCTCAGGCACATTTTGTGTTTGTTCCACACCCACAGAGCCCAGCAGTGGTTTATACTGCAAATATGCTGAGCTAAATTTGATTAAAGTTTCTGGGAGAGAGCTCATAATCTGGCGTGATCAGCAAATTGTACAAGGCCTGCACGTTTACACCCTCTGTCACGCTGACTTCTAACTTCTGGTAAGCACAACCATCAACGGCTTTCAAACAGTTCCGTCTCCCAAATTTAACTCACAGGATTTGAATCAACCCGTGGTATGATTTTCAAGCAGTTTCCAAAAATGCCACACGCTGGGTTCGGGTCCTCAGACCAATAATATCACTTTCCTAACAAATCTAATATGGTGAAAATTCGAACCTGTGTCACATAGTTGGAAAGGAAATGTTCTATGCACTCGACCACCCGTCCATACATAAAAATAAATAAATAAGGAAATAAAAATTCAACGATAATATTTACCCACGTTCGTTTTTTAGATATTAATTTATATCACTTAGCATACTCCATAGTTTTCCTTGAGTTACACAATTAGCTTTAAGGATATTTTAAAGTGTGCTTAAATTTTAAAATGTTAAAAACTTAATAATATTTTTACCTCTATTTACAAATACCCGTGGCAAAAGAAAATCCTTACATTTAAAGTGGCTCACAAATATATATAACGCGTCGGTAATGAAAAGTTTTCCTTTTATCTTTATGTATATATGTTATGGTCCGGTTCGTTTCACCACGGTGATAGTCCAAGGTAGAACCAATAAAGAAGATCTCGAACACGGATATGGAATAACACAGATATATTACAAACAGAAATATATACGGAGAAGTAGAAAGTGTTAGTACGAACAATCAGGTTTAGTAGTAATTGTCTGAACGCGACTCTGTTTGGACTGCCTCTGACTCGACTGACTGGTTCACTCGCTCTGGCTGACTGACAGACTCCTGACGGACTTCTGACGGACCTCACTCCAGACTTCCGACTGAACAGTATTTAGTCACCCACCCACGAGGGCGTCATGTGGCACAAGGCCGGTTTAACGTGGGATCTCCGAGCCCGTGGGATCTCCGAGCCCGTGGGATCGGCCAAAATCATGCCCTTTGAACCCGTATAAACGGGTTCTGGGTCGGTTTAGCTTCCCGAAAGAGACCTCGCCCTTCGGCGTAGACTCGTTCGGGTTCCTCCCCGCCCGAAGGCAGAGAGTTCAACCGATCAGCCGGTCGCCCGACTTCGGACTGAACTCCCTGCTTCCTCTTGAGGCGCAGTATTTATTACGTATGGAATGGTTCATTATGTTATTATGGATAAGGTCCCATAACAATAGATAGATAGATTGTCCATGCTTCAAATCTATAAAGCAACCATCCGTCCTTGCATGGAATATTGTTGTCATATATGGTTTGGTGCTCCCGCTGTACGTCTCGAGGTCCTTGACAAAATCCAGAGACGAATATGCAAGATAGGTCCTGATCTGGCATCTAGTCTACAATCACTATCGCACAGATGTGCTGTGGCCTCCCTCTGTTTCTTCTACAAATATTTTCACGGCAACTGTTCCGACATGAATTTAAACTTGCTACCAGGCTGACATCTCGGTCCCACCCTTTCATTGTCAAAACGGTTAAATGTAACCGTCTCTCCTTCTCAAACAGCTTCTTCTCCCGCACTTCCCGTCTGTGTAACTCCCTTCCTCTTACTTGCTTTACCGGTGACTATAATCTTCAAATATTCAAGAGTAATGTCAATCGCCACCTGACATCTGACACCCCGACTTTGTTCCCCATCCTTCTCTGTATCCTTTCCTGATGAAGGACACAGGCGTGCCCGAAAATTCCGGATTTAAAGCCTTAATTTCCGTGTTTTATTTTCATCTTGTGGTTAATAATTATTATTTAATATTTTTTCGTACTTATCACATTGGTAGCCTTTCGTCTGCCCGTGTTTTATTAACCAACCTATCTTCTATTTTACATACTATAAGAAGCACACGTCGACTCTTCCTTCTAGTATATATATATATATATATATATATATATATATATATATATATATATATGTTTTTCGATTAAATATTAACATTCTAACCCAAAAGATAAGCAAAGTAATAAGGAACAAGAAAATTTCATTAGAAACAAAGAAAAGAGTGCTAAACTAGTATGTAATATGCAATCTTCCTGTATAGTAGTGAATGTTGGATAATTTCCTCACATTTGAAAAGAAGACTGGAGCCGACAGAAATATAGTTCTACAGAAGGATGATGAGAATACGATGGACAGTGCGCGTAAGCAATGTGGAATTCTTAGGAAAATGGAGACAAAAAGAACACTTACACTCAGAATTAGAAACAGCTGAAATTTATTGTCCACAAAAAGGGCTTGAAAAATTTAACACTCACAGGTCATGTCGAAGGTCAAAAGACAGGGAAAGATAGCGAGACATCTACCTAACAAGCTTGTGTGAGTGGTTGGCAGAACGATTGATTGGAAAGAGACAAACGTTACTACAAGAAATAGGAAGTTGTGGGGAGCCATGGACTTGATGAAGAAGTGTTTAATTATTGATTAAAACTCTCTGTTACATATTTCTATCTATCTCAATCTGTTCATCTATCTCATTCTGTTCATATCTATCTATCTATCTATCTATCTATGCCTGTTCATATGTATCTACCTATATACAGTGGAGTTGGGGTGGGGAGAAATATTCTACAAATATGACTTAATTTTGGTCATACTGTTCCGAATATAGTGGTAAGAAAAATTAATTATTTCATTTTTATTTACAATTAATTAGTTTTTGCATAGAATCAAGAAGAAATAGCCAGTATTATTAATTTCAGTAATTAAATATTTTTAAAGGAGCTTACCTTAGAACATTAACAAGTAAAGATCGTCGTCATGTTCAAAGCTTAGTTTTGCAAAATGCCACTAGAATGTAGCACACTGTCAGGATCGAACTCACTAGTCAATAGCACTGATCAACTATATTAACTCACTACTTCATTCGCAAGTGACCATAAAACCTACGATTCACTTTGACATCAGGCGTCAAACGACGCCACCTAGTGGGGGTCGGTCCCACTACTCAGTTGTAAACTCAACCAGACTTCTATTCACAAAGCTTAGCTTCGGTTTGGCACAAAGTGAGGATCAGACTCAATAGTCAAATCGGCTGGTCGAACAAAAAATTGTTGGAAATTTAAGCACAACCAATTTAACTGATACTAGATTTAGCCGTGTCCATTCAGGACGTCAGAGATCATGACTCTCCACAACTTCCTATCCTTTGTAAATCTTAGCAATGTTTGTCTTTTTGCTATCCTTTCGACTGCCTGTTATACTATCCATTTTTACCAGCTCTTTATGTAGGTTAATCGCTTTTTCCTTCTGACACTCTTGTCTGGGGAGTATCAAATTCACCAAGCCCTCTTTCCTCATTCTGTATCCCATAAATTTCAAGGGCCCATTTCTAATTCTAAATATAAGAGGCAAATAGTATAGGTGGAACAGACTAGCAAATGGTATGGGCGGAACAGACTAGCAAATGGTATGGGTGGAACAGACTAGCAAATGGTATGGGCGGAACAGACTAGAAAATGGTATGGGCGGAACAGACTAGCAAATGGTATGGGCGGAACAGACTAGCAAATGGTATGGGTGGAACAGACTAGCAAATGGTATGGGTGGAACAGACTAGCAAATAGTATAGGTGGAACAGACTAGCAAAACAAGTTTCTGGTGAAATGAGTGTTCGCTCATCTTTCTTTCTTCTGAATTGCTACAGATTTGTTTGAAAGTTGAATAACCTATCTGTTGAATAATTTAAAAACTAATATTAATAATAGCCTAACCTAATACAGAATAAGTTAAAAGCAAACATTTTATAACATCTATTAGCTGAATAAATTGAAAAAAAAAACTTAATATTAAATAATTTGCAAACTAATCAAACCATATAATAATTATCACTGTGTATTTATTCATAAATTTCTTCTCTTATTTGTAGTAAAATTGGGGTAAATCAACTTAAGTTAGTAAATTTATGAATAGGCTCTTCCTTAATCGTTTTAATCATCTATACAAATAAAATATTCATCTGCATTTAGCCAAGATTAGTTCCCAGGCAAAATGAACCGTTTAATTAACCAGTTTCTTTAACCCTACGATTCTTAGACTGCAGTTTTATTTGTTCAAGCCTTTCATATGAGGCAGGCAGATACCTCTGTCTTTTAAGTGATCACCTTGATTCAACTTGGTCGTTCAACTTGAAATAGGCTTTGTTGTTCTGCTAAACATTTTCTTCATTTTCATTTTCATTGTTTCAAGACATCGGTTTCATTGCATCTCACTATTAAAACTTTCTAACAATGGTCGTTATGTTTTATGACAGGTGTAAACTAGTATTTAAGAATAATGTATCAACTGATTAATTTAAATCTAATTTTAATAACAATCCATCAGTTGAATAATTTAAAGAAAATATTTAATAATAACCTGTTATTTGAATAATTTCAAAATATTTAATTATTACCTCTCAGTTAAATAATTATAAACTAATATATAATAATAACCTATCTGACAGTTAAATAATTTAAAATGTCATATTTCCAACAATCAGTATCAAACTTACTAGTGTCTCAGCAATTTTAATAACAATCCATCGGTTAAATATTTTTAAAACAAACATTAATTCATAATACATCAACTAAATAATTTAAAAAACAAATATTTCATACTAAGCTATCAGTTGAATGATTTAAAAAGTAATATGTAGTCATAATTCCTCAGATGAATAAGGTAAAACCAATAATTAATATTAATCCATCCATTGTATAATTTAGGAAATAGTTTTTAATAATAAACTATCAGTTGAATAATTTAAAAGTAATATTTAATAAGCTATCAGTTGTATAATTCGAAGCAAATATTGAATAATAATTAATCTGCTGAATAATTTTCTTAATAATATTTAATAATAGTCTATCAGTTGAGTTATTTCAAAAGTAATATCTAATAATACCTAATATCTAATATCTAATTTAATAATCATTTGCGAAATGAATCATTTAAATAGTAATATTTAATAATGACCTATCAGTTGAATAATTTTAAAATAAATATTTGATAATAATAATCTATCATTTAAAAATACTTAATAATTAACTCAGAGTTGAATAATTCTTAACTAATATTTAATAGTAACCTATCTGATAATAGTTTAAATAATTTAAAAAGGAATATGTCCGACAATCGGTAGCAAACTTGTTATTGTGGCAGCAATTTTTTTTTCTCTCATAATATGCAAAATGAGCAAGTGCACAAGGGAGAGATAAAAGACAGAAAAAGAAATTTATTTATATTAAAGATAATAAGTATGTGAATGATTATTTTGAGAAAAAAAAAACGTGTAGAGGGAAATGGAATGGTAGTTGGTGATTATCTTGACTGGGGAGAGTTTTATTTTCTTTGAAAAGTCCCGTCTTTTCTTCAATACCGGTGTTTAGAAATGTTATCCATTGTGCTGTAAATTCAAACAATATAATTACATTATGACACGAACCCAGGCGAAGAAAAATGTTCCTTACTCATTGCAAAGAAAGAGAAATATGTAAGAAAGGAGACATAATCATGAAAGGATTTACAAAGGGAATTATAAAAGAAGAAACATTTACAGTCAGAAACAAAAAGAAATCTTTCTTTACGTATTTCATAAAACATTAGGTCCATTTAATCGTTGTGGGTGGTTTACATCTCACTAATTTCTTCGTCTTCTTTACTCTGTCATAACGTTTCAACAGTTTACACTTCAGCCTTCATCATGTGTCTGTTACATTCCAAAATGTTGTTGAATCCGATTTTGGAAGCGATCCCACTTATCCCTAACAGCATACTACTCCCGGGTTTCTCGTCTCTATAATCCTAAGGAAATTTTCCATCGACTTCCTAGAGCTTTACACGCGTCTCTGTATTCCTAGGGAAATCCTATATCGGCTTCTTGGAGCTTTTCAGGCTTCTCTGTAACATTAGGAAAATCCTGTATCGATTTCCTAGAGTTTTCCACGCGTCTTTTTATTCCAAGGGAAATCCTGTCTCGATTTCCTAGAGATTTTCACGCGATTCTGGATTTTTAGGAAAATTCTGTATCGAATTCCAAAAGCTTTTCACGCGACGTATAGATTTCCTAGAGCTTTCCACGCGTCTCTGTAATCCTAGGGTAGTCCAGCATCGACTTCCGAGTGCTTTACACGCGACTATGAATCCCTGGGGAAATCCTGTGTCGAATTACTATAGTTTTCACGTGTCGCTGTATTCCTAGATAAATCCTGTATCGATTTCCTAGAGATTTTCATGCGTATCTCTATTGCTATGGAAATCCTCTATCGACAGCCTAGAGCTATTCACGCGTCACTATTCCTAAGAAAATCTTCTATCGACATTCTAGAGCTATTCACGCGTCACTATTCCTAGGAAAATCCTCTATCGACATCCTAGAGCGTTTCACGCGTCACTATTCCTAGGAAAATCCTCTATAGACATCCTAGAGCTATTCACGCGTCACTTTTCCTTAGAAAATCCTCCAGCGACATCCTTGTGCTATTCACGCGTAACTATTCATAGAAAAATCCTCTATCGACATCCTAGAGCGTTTCACGCGTCTCTTTATTCCTAGGGAAATCTTATATCGAATTTCTATATCTATTCATATGTCTCTGTATTCGAAGGGAAATCTTCTATCAATTTCCTAAAGTTTTTCACACGTTTCTGTATCGCTAGAAAACCCTGTCTCGATATCTTCGGGTTTATCACGCATCTCTGTATTATTATTTAGGGAAATCCTGCGTCGACTTCCTAGAGATTTTCAAGCGTTTCTGTATTCCTAGAGAAATTCAGTATCAAAGTCAAAGAGATTTACCCGCGTCTGTATTCCATTTGAAATCCTGTATCGACTTCCTAGACCTTTTCACGCGTCTCTGTATTCCTAGGTAAATCCTGTATCCACTTCTTAGAGCCTTTCGCGCGTCTTTGTATTCCTGTGGAAATCCCGTGTCGAATTCCAATAGCTTTTCACGCATTTCCGTATTGCTAGAGAAATCCTATATCAACTTCCTACAGTTTTTCACGCGTCTCTGTATTCCTAGGGAAATTCTTTATCGACTTCCTAAAGCATTTCACGCTGCTCTGTATTCCTGGGGAAATCCACTATCATCTTCTTATAGCGCTTCACGCGTCTCTCTATTCCTTGGGAAATCCTGTAGCGTCTTCCTGGAGCTTTTTCGCGCGTCTGTGTATTCCTATGGAAATCCTGTATCGACTTCTTGGGGCTTTTCAAGCGTCTCTCTATTCTTAGGGAAATCCTGTATTGACTTCAAGGAGCTTTTCAAGTGTCTTTATATTCCTAGGGAAATGCTGTATCGATTTCCTTCAGCTTTTCATGCGTCTCTGTATTCCCAGGGAAATCCTGTATCGACTTCTTAGACATTTTCGCGCGTACCTGTATTCCTGAGGAAATCCCGTGTCGAATTCCTATAGCTTTTCACGGATCTCTGTATTGCTAGAGAAATCCATTATCGACTTCATACAGTTTTTCACGCGCCTCTCTATTTGTCGGGAAATTCTGTATTAAATTCAAGGAGCTTTATACGTGACTATCTATTGTTAAATAAATCATGTACCGTATTCCTAGAGCTTATAACGCGTCTATGTATCAACTTTCTTAAGCTTCTCACTCGTTTCTGTAAACTTTGACAAGTCGATACACCTGCTTTTTACGCGTCTCTTTATTCCAAGGAATTCCTGTCTCGATTTCCTAGAGAAATCCTATATCGACTTCCTAGAGCTTTTCACTCGTCTCTGTAAACCGAGGAAAATCCTGTATTGACTTCCTAGAGATTTTCAGGCGACTCTGTCTCCCTAAATATATTTTGTATCGACTTCCTAGAGCTTTCCACGCGCTACCACATCCATAGTGTCTCAAGTTCATTACCTCTTACTTTCTGATTAATGGTATCCATACGCTACTAATATCGATATTCAGCTGACCTATTGAATCATTCGATACATGGGCAGATTTTTCCAGTTTTTAGTTTGCCTATTAATTTAATTTCGTTGTATAAAATTTCCCATGACTCTCTCTACACTTGCTCAGCTACACCACATTTTGTATTGTCTTCCCGTATTATAGCTATTTGTCGTTTGGTATTATTTCAGTCCTTTTTCACTTTATTTCTTTCTACTATAGGATTTTTATAATGTAATAAAACCTACGAAAAAAAGGGTATCGTAATACAAAAATATATTTTTGGTAACGTTGATGTAGAGCCAAATCACAGGGCAAATCAGACGACAAAACTTAATACGTTAAACTTATTGAACACACAAAATGAAAGGAATTACACAAATTAAGTGTTTTGTGTGCCAAATAATGGCCAATACCATTTATGTACAAATAAAATAGTGTAAAAAATGCCCTTTTAGAATAAAGAATATAAAAATATACCTCTTTACAATAAAGTATATATTGCAAGCAAAATATTGTGTTATTACAATAAAAATATAAAATATACTTGTATGAGGTCCCCAGAAAGTCAAACGACATTAAAACAAATATAGAAAAGTTTTTCCAAGCGTAGCTTAGATGTGGCACAAGGCCGAAACAAATATAGAAAAGGAAAAGGTACTACTTCGAGCGTGTGAGCAACGATGACGTTTTAGAGAAAAAGGCTTATACTTAACATCAGGAAGAGGCAGCTGAAGTTTCTGGGACATATAATGAGGAAGGAGGGCTTGGAGAATCTGATACTCACGGGTCGAATGGAGGGAAAGAGAGACTAGGGAAAGCAGCGTGTGACATAACTGGCGAGCTTGAGCAGGTGGATGACGTAACGTGGTCTGGGGGAGGAAACAGAGGGAAGGAACTTGTTGAGAGTTGTAAGGGATAAAGGGAGGTGGAGAACCATAATCGTCTACGTCCTGAAAGGACATGGCATATAAAAAGAAGTACATCTCTGAATGCTTTTCAACTACATCCGTAGCGACCTTCCTTGGTAACGGACACGTAATGTCAGGTACTCTTTCACAGCTGGGACCCGCCATGCCACCTATACATTTACAGCTAGGACCCAGTATACTACGTACATTTTCAAAGCTAGGACACATAATGTCACGTACTCATTCACAGCTCTTTCACAGCTAGGAGCCACCATGCCACCAATATATTTACAGTTGGAACCCATCATACTACGTACATTTTCAAAGCTAGGACACGTAATGTCACGTACTCTTTCACAGCTAGGACCCACCATGCCACCTATACATTTACCGCTAGGACCCATCATACTACCTACATTTTCAAAGCTAGGACTCGTAATATCACGTACAATTTCACAGCTAAGACCCGCCATGCCACCTATACATTTACAGTTAGGACCCATCATACTACGTACATTTTCAAAGCTAGGACACGTAATGTCACATACTCTTTCACAGCTAGGAGCCGCGATGCCACCTATACATTTACAGCTAGGACCAATCATAATAAGTACATTTTCAAAGCTAGGACACGTAATGGCACGTACTCTTTCACAGCTAGGAGCCGCCATGCCACCTATACATTTACAGCTAGGACCCATCATACTACCTACATTTTCAAAGCAAGGACCTGCAATGTCACGTACTCTTTCACAGTTAGGACACACCATGCCACCTATATATTTATATCTTGGAGCCATCATACTACGTACATTTTCAAAGAAAGGACTGCAATGTCACGTACTCTTTCACAGTTAGGACCCGTACTGCCACCTATATATTTACATCTGGGACCCATCATACTACGTACATTTTCAAAGAAAGGACCTGCAATGTCACGTACTCTTTCACAGTTAGGACACACCATGCCACCTATATATTTACATCTGGGACACATCATACTACGTACATTTTCAAAGCAAGGGCCTGCAATGTCACGTACTCTTTCACAGTTAGGACCCGTCATGCCATCTATATATTTACATCTGGGACCCATCATACTACGTACATTTTCAAAGCACGTACCTGCAATGTCACGTACTCTTTCACAGTTAGGACACCCCATGCCACCTATATATTTACATCTTGGACCCATCATACTACGTACATTTTCAAAGAAAGGACCTGCAATATCCCGTACTCTTTCACAGTTAGGACACACCATGCCACCTATATATTTACATCTGGGACCCATCATACTACGTACATTTTCAAATAAAGGACCTGCAATGTCACGTACTCTTTCACAGTTAGGACCCGTACTGCCACCTATATATTTACATCTGGGACCCATCATACTACGTACATTTTCAAAGGAAGGACCTGCAATGTCACGTACTCTTTCACAGTTAGCACACACCATGTCATATACTCATTCACAACTAGAAATATAAATAATTTAGCTTTTCCGACAAAGTCTCTACAAAAAAAAAATACGTAAATTATATTTTCCCAACATTATCATTATTCTTTTATAGATTATTCTTTAATAGGAAAGTATTTTTACTGCTTCTATCCAAATATATTATTCTTGTTTGGTAGATTATCAAAGATAGTACAAAATTCACTTCCATTCTTAATCATCCTCTTGTGGTCCATGAGTCGTCTACAAAACACTCGGCTGAGATGAAAATAAATTGATCAAACTTCTTTATAAACACACAATTTAGCAACTCAGAAATTGTTAATTTCAATCATATCTTCAGGTTATGCGAAAATAAAATGAAAGATATGAACTTAATATTTAGTGTGCATGCGTGAATAGCAGATGTCTACTTCGAATAATGGATAGTAGCTAGAAACGAAAAATCGTTTTAGTCTGCACAGAGGAAATAGGAAGCACTGAGAAAATTTGGCCTTCCATGCCAATTTCTGGAGAAATACAGAAATGAATGATTCGTCTTATGAGTATTGATTACACTGGCCAACATTTTTTTTTTTTTAGCATATTAGGTGAGACTGTTTCCGGGGTATATTGGGGTCGTTGAAATTAAGTACAACGTTGATTTTATCCACTTGACTGTAGTTTTTTAATATATAACTGAAATGTTGTTTTTCGTGTCTGCGAATCTGTACACAAAGATGCTAATTGGATTACTGTGTTACTGGGGCATGAATATTTCAACAAAACCACATTTGTTATGCTATTTAATCTATTAATTGTCAATCAAACAATGCTGAACAAATGTATCATTTTTATTTAAGTTTTCTGATTGTGTATGAATAATTAAAATGTAATATTTACTTACAGCATGCTACTGTTTTAACAATGAACAATGAAGAGCCAGAACATTTTCCAGTACTATCCTCATTTATTGCAAGAGATTAATTAAAATTATAAAATATAAATATGATTTCCAATCTAATTTCACACCGTTAAGCTATTCAAATATAACATCTTACAAGAACAATAACACAAGCTGTCCAAGTCATCGTACTTTACTCAAATCTAAAGAAAGCGAATCTTATATGATTTTATTTTGTGAGTTTTCTGAGGGCAATCATACATAAGGCTTCAGTAGTAATCGGAAATCATGTGGGCCTTCCATAGGCTTTTGTACCATAATCTTGATGTCTTGGAGGAAAGGTTCTCCGTGTTCTTCGCTTACATCTCCAAGGTTTCCAGGGAAACTGTCTAAATGGTTAAACAGGTAGTGGATATTGATACTCATTCTTGTTCCAAGATCTCGGAACTTTTCAGGCATCCTTCGACTAGTTCTTGATGGTTACCTCCTTTCGTTTTGTCCAGGAAGCCTTTCACATCCGCGACAAAAGAATTTCAGGCAGCAGCCTCAACCTCAGTCTTGTGAGAAAAAAAAATTTCCATTGTTAATTATTTTTCTCATTTGTGTTCCATCAAAAAGTTCCTGCCTTCAGTTTCCCATTACACAAACCAGGAAATTCCGAGCAAATATAACTGAAGCATACGCCATTTTGATCTAATGCCTCGACAAATAGTTTCATTAGGCCCAACTTTGTTATGTATGATGCGATCACGGATAACGAATGGTTCATTTATGGCATTTTTCGTACCCACAAGTTCTTCACAAATAAGCCAATCCTTCTTTTCCCAATGCCGATCGTTGGTGCTATTATTCCATAGACAAAGGAAACATCGACTCGTGTTAAAACCACTTTCCTGCCCTAACGGAAAGTTAACCATTTCAAAATGAACACGTATCATCCACTTATGTTCATCATAACACAGTATTTGTAGAACAATCTTTACACTCGTGTAGCACCCTTTCAAGATTACTGAATAGCCAATCGGGATAAAGCAAACTTGCCACCATTGTGCAAAAATACACACTTCAAACTTCATTTAGAGCTGTCAGTAAATAAACGCCACTCAGCTGGATTGGATTTATTACTTAAAGAAGGCCTTGGATGTTGTTGTAAAACACAAAGTTGTCTTTTTTACTAGAATAAAGTTCCTCGTCTCTGTTACGGTAAAATGTTAGCTTCAGAATCAAGAACACGATACTCAAAAGAGCCTAAAATCTAAGCTGCCTCTTTTGATAAAGCTAGATCAATAATCAAGTCATTCAGGTCTCCTTCTGTGAAAAGCTTCAATCTCCCAAATACGAATGGTAGATACTACTACTACTACTACTACTGTAGATACTACTATTGCTACTACTGCTGTTGCTGCTGATGTCAGAATCTTCATCCAGTGCTTCTGCCATATTCATAGCGTTATCGTCTTGATCAAGATCAAGCAAGCGAGTAAAAACTGGAATGGGAACACCACTACAATGTGGAACTGGCCGCCTTGAAGATTCAATATCAGGATTTCGTCACGACTGCTTCTTGTGACCATTCCCTCCTAACATGTTCACCATAAATAATTAGCAATTGTCATTATGATTGATTTGTTGGGCTCTCGGCCCACCATCCGTGTAGCGAGCTTCACCTTGAATCCACAAGCGAAGGGTTTCAGTACAATTCTTACAATCTTTATGACTTATTTTGATTTCCACTCTTCCAACAAAGTAAGTTTGAATGTTCTCGTCTGGTGAAATCTTGAATAGTGAAACGATGCACTTTTATCGTATATTCACCACAGAATGTGCCAGGCTCATTTTGGCAACGTTTAAACTTAGAATTCATGATTAAAGTTTTGTATACTTGGAATATAGAGACACTAGGTTACCAGCAGAGCCTGATACACAAATCCTGTCTTCATGACTGGTAGCAGCAGATTGGCTAGGGATTTCTGGCTTCTATAATGTCATTCGTATCTGTAACAAGAACATTGGTATTAAAAGTTTCTCTTTAATATCTAAAGAATTATACAGTATTAAAGAATATAAACAGTTATATTCCAGACTTATAGGATAAACAAAGAATATAAAATAAAAGACCAACTGTATTTGAAATACAAACAATATTTATTTTTTTACTCATCTTACTTGATACAGGTGGATGAAAAGGGATTAAAATCAATCCACGTGCGTGCATTTAAAAGACAGCCATCTTGTTTCTCTCCTTGTTCGGAAGTATCCTGTCCGGAAGTGATTTTTCGTACTCAAATTGAAGGATTCGCTTTCTTGGGTAGAGTTATCTCCCTTAACATAAATAAAGTGACGAGTAATAAAAGCAAATCTAGCATGTTCAGAAAAAATTAAGTTATTGACATTTATTTATTTATCCAATATCTTGAAAAATGGGGACAATTAAACAGAATTAAGCACATTTTCAGATTCAGTGATACTGATTTACCAAAAACGTTCTAATATCCTGTGCCTTTTGAGAAACAATTTTTTTTTTTTTTTTTTTTGGCTGGCCAGTGTTAAACGTTCACAGCAATGCAATGATTACATGGATTCTGATCAATTTCCTAAAAACAATAATTTCTACAAATGGAGAAGGTTCTTGTCGCCGGTGTCCATCTTACAGATCTACAAATAAGCCATTCGTCCTTGCAAGGAATACTGCTGCCATATATGACCTGGTGGTCCCTCTGTTCATCTTGAGGTACTACACAAAATCCAGAGAAGGATATGCAATGCGGTAGGTCCTTATCTGACATCCCGTCTGCAGTTACTATCCCACAGATGTACTGTGGCTTCCCTCTATCTTTTGTACAAGAACTTTCATGGCAACTCCTCCTCCGAGCTACTTTCACTGGTTCCTAAATTGCATGAATTTAGGCGTACTACTAGGTTGGCATCACTGTCTCACCGTTCCACTGTCGAAACGGCTAAATGTAGCCATCTCTTCTACTCCAACAGCTTCTTATTTCGCACCTCTCATCAGTGGAACTCCCTTCCTATCACTTGCTTCCCTGCTAGCTACAATCTGCAAATATTCAAATGTAATGTCAATCGACATCTTCTGATGCCTTGACCTTGATCCCTGTTCTTCTCTTTATCCTTTTCCAAAACACTCCTCTTTACGCTTACTCTCATTCCCTGTAACCCCTTGCGTGCTAGGAGCACTCTCGCCTTTCTTGGGACGATTTGCTTAAAAAAAAAAAAAAGCATAATCAAATTGTTAAGCCGTAGAAATTTATGCAATCACTCCCTACCAACTCAATGACGACTACAATTGAAAATGTCTCTATATTGTTACAACTATTTCTAAAAAAATGGTAATAGTAATTACTAATTCTCTTGACTTTCATTGCATTATTTTTAGGGTCTAAGTTTAGATTTATTATTTGATTAAAATATCGGAACAAAACAAAATAAAAAAAAGAATTAGCCCGGTAAAGCAATATAATGATTACTTCACTGTTTTAAATTGGAAGATGTCCTGGGATTTTCAAAAAAATAATGGTAATGTTAATATCAGCCGTTTTCTTATAAGGAAACATTGCACGTTCATTGACCGAGCAGCCAGAACTACTGTCGTTGAAATTTATCAAATCTTTCTCTTGAAACAGTTGTTCAGGAATATTGTCCAAAAGCTGCTATTGCTCTTTCCAGTATTGATGGAGATTTCCGTCCTAGCTTTTTATTTGAAGTAGTGTGAAATGTCAACATCTTGATTATGTCAATATTTTCTCTTCCAGTTACATGTGCTATGCATTTTAGTTGTTGGTGCTTTTGAAGCTTCTCATGTGATAAAGTTTTTTTGTTATCTGGTACAATTCTTTGTTTTTGATTCTGTAGCGCCAATCCACTAGACTCGAAGAAGGATGGTCTTCGACAAGATTCTCACCCTTCACACTCTCAAAGACATTGATCTGAGAAAGCGGTTCTATACAGCTGAAACTTTAGATATTTCTGAACGGGTTTGGCACCACGCATGACAACCATATGAAGTATCAGTCTGATGAAACTCTTTAAGAACATGACTCGAGTTTTCAGGATAATGTTTTGGTTTTGTGGCAACTTACGGTGATGAACGAAACTATCTCTGGTTCAGCCTATTCTATGTTCAATTTCTTTATTTCTCATACTAAATTTGTTATAATTGATCCATAAGAGATAAAACTAATAGGAAACAAAATAATAGCCTAAAACAGGAAGCCATTGTACACACACATTTACATACACATACACTCACACACACACACACACACATATATGTGTGTTTGTGTCTATATATATATATATATATATATATATATATATATATATATATATATATATATATATATATATATATTCACAAATAAAATCACAAATCACCTCATACGGAGAATAAGATGAATAAAATAAAAATAGGAATAAAATGAGGTGATTTTGAATTTTATTGTGTATTAATTTTTGCTCTAAGAATATAAAAAGACTCAGTGTATTTATTAATACATTGAGCTCATTTTACAGATCAGTTTTAAATTAATTACTAGAATCAACTTGGATTATATACCAACGAATTTATTACCTAAATATATTATATATATATTACACACACACACACACACACACATATATATATATATATATATATATATATATATATATATATATATATATATATATATATATATATATATATATATATATATATATATATACTATATGCTGTTCTACCATTTCATCAGACACGAATTATTACGTCCGATTTACAAAAATAAACTGGGACTCACTTTTTTTAAATTTCTGATGTGTTGGAAGAACAACGAAACATTAAGTTGCACTTCGACCACAGGTATATGCATAGTTATTGATATATACTTTTTAGCTCTAACCATAATGAGTCATGTTTTGTTTACAGCTTATATTAAATTGAGTAAATATTTACTCGCTTACCTGTGAATGCACACTAACCCAAGTATATACGGTTGCTAATATCTGGTGACTTGATTTATCCACATAATTACACACACACACACACACACATATATATATATATATATATATATATATGCACTTTATATATATATATGCACTTTTAAGGCAAAATATATGTTTGCACGCCTGTTCTGACAATTTCCTCATGCAAAGGGTAACGCAGTGGGTTGTAATCCTGCCGGAGAAGAAATTTTCTTTAGTAAATTTTGTCGAATACATAGGCTAGTAGACAAAATAAATTCTGTTTAAAATTAACGGAGCGTTTACTCAAATAGGGATATCCACAAAAAATAACGATATCCTGGGTTCGAATCCTGCCGAAGGGCACGTTTTCTTTATTAGGCTTTCTCGTGTACGCAGGCCATTTAATGAAATAAATACTGTTTAAAATAAACGGAGCGTCTACTCAAATACGGTTATCCGCTATACACAACGTTGGAAGTAATATATATATGTGTGTGTGTGTGTGTGTGTGTGTGTGTGTGTGTGTGTGTGTGTGTGTGTGTGTGTGTGTGTGTGTGTCGTGCTACTCCCCGTGCACTACTATTCAATGTGTTAAAGTATAAATTCACTTATTAGTGAAGACTTCGAAAAATTTATATTTTAGCGGGATAAACATTAGAAAAGATAGATAGATAGATAGATAGATAGATAGATAGATAGATAGATAGATAGATCAGACTAGATAATGAACAGACTGAGATAGATAGATAGATAGATAGATAGATAGATAGATAGATAGATAGATAGATAGATAGATAGATAATAAAATGAACAGACTGAGATAGATAGATAGATAGATAGATAGATAGATAGATAGATAGATAGATAGATAGATAGATAGATAGATGAAGAAAAATTAGAGAGAGAAAGAACGAAGAACGATCGTGTTCAGTTCACACTCCTCCCCAATCTTTTGAACAGGCTTAGAGGTTTATCCCTGGTTTTCTCTTTAGGATTGCGTTCCCAGTTATTTCTAAAATCTTCTCATTCTCTTTCACCCCCTCCCCAGTAGCCCCTTGTGTCTTAGTGGCATTTTCGCCTTGCTTAGGATGAACTGATTAAAAAAGAAAGAAAAATGGAAATTACGGTAAAATGAGAAATTGAATAAGGAAAGGTTTATCAAAACAGGTGAAATATTTATAAAAAGAGACGAGTGACGAAAAAAGGAGAGTTTTATGTCAGCGTATAAGAAAGAAAACTGCTTAAAGCCGTCTGTATTAATGACATGCGCAGAAAGTGTATGGGACTAAAGTATGTGTAAATATCGCAAATATGCAAAAGACGCATAAATACAGAAACTATTTGCACGCGTCTCTTATCCCCAAACTAAGTAATGGGTAAGTAAAATAAGTAGATTAACGAAAGAAACTAATTTACTTGGGCTTAATAGGATTTTGCCAATGTGCGGACATTAGAGAAGATTTATTCATGCCATAAAATAAGTCACATGTAAAACAGTGATCTCTTAACAGATATATCAGAAAAAAAAAGAAAGTGTGAAAAAAAAAAGAAGGAAGGCAGGAAGGAAGGAAGGGAGGGAGGGAGGAAGGAAGGGAAGGGGAAAAAAGAAAGCAGGAAGGAAAAAAGAGAAGGCGGGTTAAATCTGTAAGAGGAAAGGGGGAAAAGTTGTCCAAAGGCGAGACAGTGTGGGGGGTAAGGAAAATAATAAAATAGAAGTATATGATAAATTAAAGGCGAAAAGACAGAGTAAAAAGAATGAAAGCAAAGAAAAGTTTGAAAAGCATAAAGGCGGCAAGAGGGGAAAATATTAGTAAATGAAGAAATATTTTGTAAGAGAGAAAAAACGAAAAGAAGTGAATATAATTTGGAAAAAGCGTGAGAAGGAAACTGGTGAATGAACAAGAAAATGAAAGAAAGAAAGAAACAAACAAACAAAACAGAGAAGAGTAGAAGAAAACGAACAAAAAGAAGTTAAGAACGCGAGAAAAACAAAAAGCAGGTAAATGTTGAAAGGAATGATGTTTGAAGAAAATCGAAAAATAATGAAACAAGTAAATTTAAAGAAAGAAAGAAAGAAAGAAGGACGGTTAGAAAGCTATAAGGGAGAGAATAGAGTTTATAAGAGAGAAAGAAAGCATAAATGCAAACGAGAGCGGAGACAAAAAAAAAGGCCGAATAGAGACAAAAATCGAAGATTTACGGAAGAAAAACAAAGAGATAGTTGGGGGGAGTGGGTGAAGAGCTTGTTTATTTCTTGAAGCGTTTCCTGTTAATCTGTTAGAAGGGGTTAGGGACCTTGCTTACAGGGAAGCTGGGATTGCTCAAATCGTGTCCGACCAAAACAGACCTAAGTAGATAAATGAAAACAGGGGTGGGAACGAGGCAATACTCGAATCGCGAGCGTAGATTGAATGTGTAATGTTTCACTTAGATCTGTCCATCTCTTTCACAGGCATACACATACTTGGAAATGGTGTCCATCACTCTTGATTCTATACTGTTATCTATGGATCTGTATGTAAGAAATTACGAATACAATTTCAGCACACGCACATGTAGATGGCAACACATCACATGCGAATGTTTAAGATGTGATTCTTCTGTATCCGGACATCAAAACCAAAGGAAAGTGTATATTAATAAATGACGAGAAAGGATTATTCTCAAGGATTATTAAATATTCTTTAAATGATTAACAAAATTTGTTAAAAGAAATTAAACGGATGGGAATATTTAAAAAAAAAAAAACAATGAAATCTTTTGTAAGGAAAATAAATGCAAATTTTCTTATCATTAAAAACAAATGAAAATATTATTGACAGTGGAATTTATAAAATATATTTACCCATCTCGGTACATTCTATCATCGCCGGTCAAAACCTGAACTACCGCCAGTCACGATGAACGGGGGCTCCTTCGAGGAGGCACTTTGAGAGAATAGTGGGCCTCAAATTCACGCCCAACCTGAAGTTGAACACTTACATACGATCCATTGCTAAAGATGCAGGTTAAATGGCCCTGTACCGTTCTAGTAAGTATCTGGCTGTCCATGTTATCCTATACTTTTATAAGATCCAGATCAGTCCCAAAATGGCGTATTATTGTCATATTTGAGCGGGAACTGCCCAGTTCTTACTTTCTAGTTTTGATAGTATCTCCGAGTCCTTCCTGGAAAAGAATTATTTTCCACCTTCTCACTTCCTCGCCCGAATTTGCATTCCGTGGTTCCTCCGGGATTCACCATACTACTTACATTTATTTTTTTGTTTTGTTCTGTTTAGCGGCACATCAACTCCTTATGGGTCATCTAATGCCGAAGTTTAATTATCCTTGGAGCGTTAGTAATTCTTTTTACAAAAATGTATTTTTTTATTATTTTTTTTTAAACGTTTCACCCCAAGCAAGGCGAGAAGCCACTAGGACGCAAGGGGTTACAGAAGATTTGGAGCAAGATCAGATAGAAGTGATAGAGGAAAAGATGAGGAGAAGGATAGTGGATAGCAACTGGAGATGTCGATTGACATTACATTTGAATAGTTGGAGATTATAGCTCTCAGGGAAACTGGAATAGGGAAGGGAGTTCCACAGGCGAGAGGTACGAGACATGAAGCTATTGGCGTAGAAGAGACGGCTACATTTAGTAGTTTCGACAGTGAAGTGGTGAGAGCTGGATGCCAGCCTCGTCGGGCGCTTGAACTCATGAAGTCTGGGAACCAGCGAATGCAGCTCCTCGGAGCAATTGCCATGAAAGTATTTGTAAACAAGACAGAGAGAAGCGATGGCGCGTCTGTGGGAGTGTGACTGTAGACGAGACGCCAGAACAGGGCCAATTATATTGCATATCCGCCTCTGGAGCCTATCAAGAAGCCCGAGGCAAACAGAAGGAGCTCCAGACCATATATGGCAGCAATATTCCATGTATTGCTGGTAATTTTTTTAGTATGAAAATGTACTACTAGTAATTTTACTATAAAATGTATTTTATACTTTCATGGTGTTTTGACCTTTGTTTGGAGGTTAACTATTTGTTATGGGACCTTACCCATAATAACATAATGGACTATTCAATACGTAATAAATATTGCGCCTCAAGAGGAAGCAGGGAGTTCAGTCCGAAGTCGGCTGACCGGCTGATTGGTTGAACTCTCGGGCGGGGGAGGAACCCGAACGAGACTACGTTTATACGGGTTCAAAGGGCATATTTTTGGCCGAGCCCACAGGCTCGGAGATCCCACGTTAAACTGGCCTTGTGCCACATGATGCCCTTGTGGAGGCTGGCTAAATACCGTTCCGTCTGAAATCTGGAGTTCAGTCTGACGTCAAGTCCGTCAGGAGTCTGTCTGTCAGTCAGTCAGAGCGAGTCAGTCAGTCAGTCGAGTCAGAGGCAGTCCGAAACAGAGTCGCGTTCAGACAATTACTACTAAACCTGACTGTTCGTACTAACACTTTTCTACCTCTCTGTATAGATTCCTGTTTGTAATATACCTGTGTTATTCCATATACGTGTTCGAGTTCCTCTTTATTGGTTCTACCTTGGACTATCACCGTGGTACAAGGAACCGGACCATAACACTGTTTTCCCAGAGTTATGACTCTACCCTGGATTAGAGTGTACCTGGAAACACCAGCAATTAAGAGGTGGTTCCACGCTCCTCAAAACCTCCCGATCAGAGGCCTTGATGTCAGATACAGGATATCGTCATACCCAGGACTATACTTACATTCCTTCCGTATTCCATAGGTGAGAAGTATGTTCCACTCGGACAGCTCCTACCCACGAACAGCTGCTCTGTGGAAGAGACTCCTAAGTGAATGTTTCCCTATTCGCTACAATCTTAACCTATTCAAGTCTAGATTTAATCATTACCTTCCCCTCTTATCTATATAAACTACCCATTAACGTAACCCTCTACCTCGAGTGGCTCCCCGAACTTTGTACAAGGTGACCCTTACTGTAAAAAAAGAAATAGAAAAAAAAAGCGTATTGACTCCAGCACATTTGTATGGATGCCTAAAGTGTATAAAATTAAGGATAACGATAAAATATTTCTATTAAAACTTATTATAAACTCGGTTGATTTATTCAACCATCGTTTTGCTAAATATCTCTGTGATATATTAGAATCTATGTGATACCGAGAAAGGTCATGAAATAATATATGGGGGTCACTTCCTGACAAGTTGAAATCCACCTTAAACAAATTCACGCAATCGGCACAGTCTTCTGCTCTGGTTTTCATTCCCTTTCAACCAACACTTGCAAAGCTAAACTGCGATAGAAAATGGACGACAGGAGCAATTATTGGTGAAACTGGAAGCTTCAAGTCCTGAACCAACACATTGGCCGCGAATTTTAGTCATCATTGCCATCATCATAAAGGAAGTGATCAGTCAAGAAGAAATTACATTCTTGAATACGAGATAAAGTCGCCATTAAAATCATAGTATGTTATATAATTTTACGATGATAAAAGATCTCAGCCCGACCAACGTACCAAAGACTGACCAAAAGCCCAAACATCATATGATTATCATTCTTCATATATATATATATATATATATATATATATATATATATTCGAGAGTAAGCCAAAAATTATCCGTACTTTCGCCACATATCCTCAGGTTTGCCACACTGCCTTCTGTTCATCCGTGCTTATAGTTGGTAATATTGCGGTCACGTGATTGAAGATTGAGCTTGTTCGCGCCAGTTATCTTGCTGTTGTTACAGTGTAAACATGACCGTTCCGCTAGGAGCAACAAAGAGCAGAGGGCATGCTACCTCATCTATCATAACTCTCCCGGTTTGCCATTACCATCTCCCAAGCTTGCTGAATCTCCTCGTCAGTGGTGGAGGTTAACGAGCATCCTACTCCTTCTTCGTGCCTCACGCTTGTCCGGCCACTTTTAATCTTTTCATTCCACTCATACACTCTTCGGTAATGCTCTGTCGCCGTATTGTGTTAAAAGCCTTCGATGCATTTCAGCCCCTGACATACATTCCGACCATAGAAATCGCATCGCTGGTCTTTGTCTCTTCTTAGGGCACACTGCTAGAGAGGTGACCATATTTACACAATAAACTAGCAAAAAAACTCGTGGGATGAATCTCAAAATTCGATCCCGTGACCATGATAGTACCAACTATAAGCACGCATGAGTAGAAGACTATGGCGAAAGAGTGGATAATGTTTTACTTATCCTATATATATATATATATATATATATATATATATATATATATATATATATATATATATAATGATACAGACAGATTGTCCACGTATGCATCTTATTCTTACAATATGAAGATCTTGAAGGCCGATGAAAGAAATTCGTGAGAGGAAAAGCAACAAAAATAATATTAATAAAAAAAATATATTAATAAAAATATATTAATAAAAATAATATTAATAAAAAATATATTAATAAAAATATATTAATAAAATAATATTAATAAAAATATATTAATAAAAATATATTAATAAAAAACATTAATAAAATAGATTAATAAAAATAGATTAATAAAAATATATTAATAAAAATAATATTAATAAAAAATATATTAATGAAAATAATTTTAATAAAAATATATTAATAAAAATATGTTAATAAAAATAATATTATTAAAATATATTAATAAAAAATATATTAATAAAAATAATATTAATAAAATAGATTAATAAAAATAGATTAATAAAAAATATATTATTAATAATTATTGTTTATTAGTTGGCTTTTATGACGAAATGGAAGCACGATAAAGAATTTTTAGAAACGCCTGAACGAGACAGGAAATAAAAATGAAGTCGGACATATTTTTTCTTGCATGTTTTATATTACTGAAAAGATCTAGTAGTTCCGGGCTTATTGTTTGTCACGATTAGGGTTGGAAATGGATTATAGAAGATTTAAGATTTAAGAAACAGCAGATATTTTTATATATAATTTTCAATATTAAAAATATTAAGATAATATTAAAAATATTAAGATAATATTAAAAATAGAGTGTTAACAATATTATATGAAAAGAATATTTAACTTTTAAATATCAGTTTTATCCCTTCTTCGAAGTTTCTTGGTAAAATTTCCAGTATCAGGGCACTCCTGAATACTGGAAATTTTACCAAGAAGTTGTGATAAAATTGATATTTGAAAGTTAAGTAATCTTTTCATACCCTTCGATAGAGCACTCTAGAGAAAAGGGTAAATTTAATTAAAGCAGTTGCTACCGCTTCTATGAATGCATTACTCTTCAATTACGAGTTGAGTCCTCTTAGTCACTCGCGTATTTTGTATATAAAGGCTTAGGAGTAGAATCTCGAAATCGTTCGAGTTTCGATCTCGGCTTGAAGCAATGGGGCGTCTAGCACAATGAACAGCTGTGATACAGCGAAACAGTCTGTCTGTGGATGACTATATATATATATATATATATATATATATATATATATATATATATATATATATATATATATATAATAAAAAAATAATAAAAAAAACGAAAACAATATTAATCTACAACCCAGTGTGTCTGAAGATTTTAATTTTTTAATATTTTTTTATTGTTCAATATATATATATATATATATATATATATATATATATATATATATGCGCGGTATCAATAAGGTATATTTAGGCAGCAAGTATTTATCGAAATAATTATATTTTTCCGATTTTCGAATAAAGTAAAGAGTATTTTGTTCGAAGTTGTGTCCAAAGTTCATATTGTATTATTGTTTTGTTCAAATAATTTCGACCATCTCAGACCTGTTCAAGAACCAATGTGGTGTCTGTGTTGTAATTAATAATTCTTTGCCCCTTTCCTGGTATTCTTTGGAAAACTGGAAGTTTTAAATAGTCTACGGTGCCGTCACGTGTAACGGTTTATTGGGAACACGACACTGCACCAAAATAAAATCTTTATATCTAGTGATTCGCCATGCACTAATTTTTAACCAAATCATCTCGCAGGTCATTACTTTTTTTTATGGGCGTCGTTCCTATTCCTTTTAAAATTTCTTCATTGACCACATATCCATAGTATTCGAAACATTAATTGGTAGAACTACATCTCTATCAATTCAAGAACCGCCTTGATCTGTGAGAAGATTGGCAACTTTCAGTACCATATAGTAAATTAGATATGATATAGCAATTCAGCACTCTTTTCTTTGTTTCTTAGAATATTTTCCCATCTCTTAATACTCTGCTTAATTTCTGGAAGGCATCTTTCGCTATTCTTTCCCGTCTTCTGAATTCTGTACTTCATTTTCCATTATCTATGAGTGCACTACCAAAATAGCAAAATTTCTAAACCTATTTG
>CAHIKZ030000311.1:565000-602500 GCA_903632075.3 Acanthosepion pharaonis | reverse complement strand
ACTCTTCCCCACCCAGCTATGGGCAAGTAGTAGAACAGACTGAGTTCTATAGCCTTGGCTGGCAACTTGTCTAGGAGAAGGAAAACTTTGAATTCAGAACTATATGTAGCCCTAGCGAAGCACATAATATGCAGCCAAGGAAAAGATAGTTTGCATTGCTTCGATGATCCCGAATAAAGGTCGATTCTTAATAAATAAATAAAGGACGCTGCCTTCAAACGTGATAACGTCAGATGTTACGTAAATATTCACACAACAATCCTTGAAAAAGAATGGAGCAATATTAGAAAATTCTCGAGAAAAAATAATATAAAATAAAAACAAATATGAATTTTGGAAAATTTTATCGATAGCGTTAAAAAACTAATTGTGAAATTTAGATAGTATTTTTAGTTTTGCGTTTAATTTTTATTGATTATGCAGGTTTCACGTTCATTCGAATTGTCAAGCACATTATGTGTGTATAATTTAAGTGTGTAAGTGTATCATAATACTAGTTTGTCTATGCAGGATTCTGATGACATATATATATATATATATATATATATATATATATATATATATATATATATATATATACGGGTGCCCAGTTGTTAGATTAAGCTCTGACCGTTGTATCTTAGAAATGATTAAAGATATCTCACTGGAATTCTCTGAGGTTTTTATAACATTATTGGGCACGACTTTGAGCAATAAGAATGTATAATTACTCTCTAAGCTTAACAGAAATATCGGGATGAAATCATTAATTAATCATAGCTATTTTTTTTTTTTTGCAAGTTCATGAAGGATTGAAACAAAGTTCAAAGATACATACATACATATATATATATATATATATATATATATATATATATATATATATTATTCCAGGATCATTTTCCAACATTCAAGATGATCTTTACCCTCTCTAACCTGGAGTAACAAGGTGCCTCATATGTGTCACGTATGATTTCTTTTTTAAGTCTTTTTCACTGCTCTTTGGTCTGTCATATCTGAAACTCTTCTCTCGCGTGCCAAACGTCTTATGGATTGAGTTGGAATGATGATCCCTCTTCCTGTTGTGACCTCCTGATACAGTTTTCCACTCTACCGTTCCCTCTTTTTTAAACTTATTCACCGTTCTCTTGATGGTTCTTGAATGGACTTTCAACAGTATGAATGTTGGTACCATTACTGAAGGCCTGAATGATCTTCTTCCTCTTACTATTGCTCAGTTGAAAAGACAGTGAGTCTGACACAAAACGATTTTAACCTGCTCTCTTTTGAGCTGAATAACTCAAATGGTTTTTTCAGTGATTCATAGGAAATGGTGTCAAGATGGCTAATCGTCTTATCTGAAAAAAGATGGCTAACCGTTTTATCTGAAAAAAGATGGCTAACCGTTTTATCTTAAAAAAGATGGCGAATCGTCTTATCTGAAAAAAGATGGCTAATCGTCTCATCTGAAAAAAGATGGCTAACCGTCTTATCTGAAAAAAGATGGCTAATCGTCTTATCTTAAAAAAGATGGCTAACCGTCTTATCTGAAAAAAGATGGCTAACCGTCTTATCTGAAAAAAGATGGCTAACCGTCTTATCTGAAAAAAGATGGCTAACCGTCTTATCTTAAAAAAGATGGCTAACCGTTTTATCTTAATATAGATGGCTAACCGTCTTATCTGAAAAAAGATGGCTAATCGTCTTATCTTAAAAAAGATGGCTAACTGTCTTATCTGAAAAAAGATGGCTAACCGTCTTATCTGAAAAAAGATGGCTAATCGTCTTATCTTAAAAAAGATGGCTAACCGTCTTATCTGAAAAAAGGTGGCTAATCGTCTTATCTTAAAAAAGATGGCTAACCGTCTTATCTGAAAAAAGATGGCTAATCGTCTTATGTGAAAGTCTGAAAAAAGAAACCGAATTAGTTTAGTGTTTTTTTAGATATTAAACATTTTGCGGGATGGACAATTTTGGTGTTACATCCGGTATACATGGCTATCGAGAGAAAGGGATGGGTTCATAATGAGTTCCTAAGGAATTTTTGCGAAACTAATTGTCCAGAACTCGACTTGAATTCGGACTCATTTGACCAATTTCTCCGTTAATTATTTATTATAATCAGCTATTAATATTTTGTGGGGTTGCCATATATACAGAGAAGCCTTTCTCGCTTGAAAGCTTACAACAGCACAATTTCACTGGCACTTTCTATTATGCCGTACTGAATATAAATTTGCGAACAGAAATTTATTTCTAAATAATATTTGATTATATCAAGTTCGGGGAAATATTACAATCATGGACCACCCAGTCACAAAAAAAAAAAAAAAAAAAAACATCGACCCAAAAATACATCACGAAATTCTCTGCTTTCTTATTGCCGGATCACAAGTGCTTTACATGTTGTCTATATGACGGTCCATCAAAAATAACACATTTTACAGATTTAATAGTGGAAAACCACAAAGCATACCAATATGAACAGAAACGTTTCTATTTACACTATTGAGATTAGTTTGAATTTACAATTAATATCACCTGTAGAAGACCACAGCGTACAACAGCCGAAACATCATGAATATGGCATATAATGGTGACGATAACAATCCGAGCAACGTAAATAGTGCAAATACTTAGAATAACTCATCTCAGTGACATAGACAGATGAGGAAAGTTACTAGTTCTAAATGTACTTCCGAACATCTTTCTTCCCAAGTGCGTCACGTGGGTATCAAAATTAATACACTTTCTTCTTCAATTACAACAGTAATTTCACTTTCCGAATGTGCGAGTATTTTAACATGGAACTTGGGGTCGGCGGACCGAATCCAAGTTCTAGGCGAATCTGCAGCGTTCCGTCAAGCCCCCTTCTCACAATGGGTCTTTTAGTCTTCATGTATATAGACTAGCTAGCCTTGGTAACCTAGGTCTCTGGCCGGTTTGATGTTTCTAACACAATGAGTTCTGTTGCCCTAACCTTGAGACGGACACATACACTCGCAGCATCGCGCCTAAATCTTTCCTGCGTTATTTGCCCCTTCATTAAGGGTGCTGGCGGTAACCTTTTTTGTGTATTTTGACGTTATCCACCTGTTAGTCAGGGATCCGAACCTTCAATTAACGTCGATAGAGTTTACCCTTATCAGTACGTGTATAATATCGGGGCTATTGTACTGCCATTTTGTGAATGATTTCTGGGCAGTTCAGTAGTCTCCGGTGGGGCCTCTTGATGCCATGATGAAGGGTACTGTTACGGCAGTATCCCCGGACGATTCAACCCAGGTTATTTATGCATGCATCTCCAATGGGTGTCTGTTTCACCGCCTACTAGTCATCCACCAAACGATGAAATCAATCGAATTGAAAACGAACAAAACAATGAAACTCAACCTGAAAAAAAGTAAAACCCCAGTTATATTATTTTTTACATCAATGTAAGGGGTCTACATTCCAAATTTCCGTAGTGGAACTCAATCTTCTTTCGTCTACACACTGTTTAAATTTATTAAGCAAAACATAAACTTCAATAATTCAAATTTGGTTTGAAAAAAATTGCCAAATATTAAGCAATCGATTTAGATGTCAAAACAAAGCGTGGTTTAAAAATGTAGGTAGTATCAATATATTTCTTGAAGTTATTAAATTTATTTGATGTATTCTAAAGTAACTGCCGTCTGAAGTTATTAGGCAAATCCAAATAATCACATTTTACTTCAATAAAATGTTAATAAAATCACCAAAAATTTATCAACACCTATAATAAAACAAATAATAAACACATAAGATAAGTCGTTTAATCTTTTACATTTTAATATAGTGACCCTTCTTCTCAATAACAATCAGTAATATATTATCCATTGATTTTGTTATTTTTTTTTTACTTCAGCAGGTTCAATTTCTGACATGGTGGTTTTAATTGCTCCCCACAGATCTGCTTTGCTGTTATACTGTTTGCCACCTTCATATAATTTCATCTTTACAATTGACCATAGATTTTCGATCGTATTCAGATCAGAACTTGATCGTAGTCATTCCATTATCTTCTCTCCTGTAAAGCTTTTATGATCAAATAATTCAAGGGTTAGACACATGAAAAGGAGCATTGTCGTACATATATATACCATTTTCAAACTGCGAAACTAGGACTTGTACCATGCCAATAATAATGTTTGGTCGGCAATATCATAACACTGCCGCCTCCTTGTTGCCTTCTTTTAGCCACAGGCACGTCTGAATTGGATATAATTCATCCTTTGGTCCATCCATCAAGACCATCAAATGTCACTCGAGATTTGTCCGTGAAAATTACTTTAGAAAAGTCCATTTTCATGTATTTCTTGGCCCAATTCTGGCGCCTTAAAATATTTATTTTAGAGAGATTTTTTACAGATCCCAATTCACAAAGTATTCTAGACACTTTGTTCTACTTGACTCCCTCAATTCTAGCCTTTTTAAAGATCCGAGTACTGATAAAAAGCGGTTGATTTACTATAACTCGCTTTAGCAAGTTCTTAAATCATTTTCCTTTGCTTCGAGGTCTCAACTTATATTTTCAATAGCCTACTTTATCGATCGATGATCCCTGCAAAGTTACTTTGATGTCTGATATGGACATTCCCTAACTTAATAACTTTGTTATTTTCTGTTTATCAGCAGTTGCTGGATCTATCCCTTTACCAATGTTTTAATATATATTGTTGACCATGTTCACCATAGTCTATTAATATAGAATAAAGCGCAGTACGTAATCTGTTCAATGAAACAACGGTAAAGATTAACACTCAAGAGTCAGACATTCTACTGAATCTTACTATATCGCCAATACCACCAGCAGCTGTTCCGTAATTCTTCAGTCTTCGATATCAAAGGCTGCCATTGAATATTCGGGAAAAAACATGGCCGCCTTTTTACACGTCGCATTGAATATTTTGAGCCTTCTGATTGGTTAACCCTTCTATTGGTGAACTATAAAATGAGTCAGCTCATTTTGGTTGGCTCACTAGTACACCAGGGTACCCAAAAATTCCAACATATATTATGGACAAAAAAATTAGTATTATTAGATTTCAGAGGTCTTAAGCTAATATGAGTTTAATCTGCACAATAATTTCAGCCAGTCCATTTTCGTAAAGTCTAAATATCTCAAAAATTAACCATTAAAAATGGCAGAAAATTTAATTAAATATTTTATAAAGGGTGGAAATAGATGAGTTTAAATTTGACAAATATTGGTTCAGAACTTTTTGAGTTATTAACGTTTATTTGATCTGCATAATAACTTCAGACAGGCTGTAAAGCTGACCTCCTGCAATCCCATTACAGGCGCTGACAATCGCGGGCTACTCACCCATTATAACAAAATACGACCACTTAAATCGCCACAGTCATGGGATTGTCGCCTACATCAAGGACGGGTTCCCCTGTGTCAGGGACACAAAAAGCGAGGACCCTGATCTCCCGTATATGTGTTTGCTTATAAGATGCAAGGCTTTTTTTTAGCCTTTTTTAAAATGTTTAATTTTAAACCGAGCAGCCCTTAGACCAAAATGGGCAAACAAAGGGACATAGTAACACACTCGTCTTTGCCTTGTATCTTCCTCAGGATGAAGGATCAGTAACCTCCGATCGAATATCAGAGAGGATTAAACAACATCCCCATCGAATTTCCATCGGGCAATTTTCACATATGCGGTGACTTCAATGTTCACCACAAAGAATGGTTAATCTACTCTAACAAAACCGATGAGTAAGGAAGGACATTGCAGTGACTTCTCTATCGCATATGAACTAAACCCAGATCATTGAAGAACCCAAATGAATCCCGGATGCGACGGGACATCAGGCGAAACTCCTCGGCTTTTTTCTAATATTCTTCCCTTACAAATGCTCAGCAAAAGGTTTAGCTAACATTGATACGTCAGATCATTCCCTAGTCAGTGTCCAGATTGACTCCAAACCAAAGAAACCCCCTGATTCTCGATATACCACGGCTATAGAAACTTTTGTCCATGCATGCATGCATGTAAAAGGCCGCGTGCGGTCCGCAGGCCGCCACTTTGACACACCTGCACTATAGCCACGGAAAAACAAGGGAAAATAATAAATTAGCAGGTAATATCTGTCCTCGTATATGGCATTGAATGTTGGACAATTTCCTCACAAGCAAAGATGAGATTTTAAACGACATAGTTGTTGTTCTACAGAAGGATACTATGAATATCATGGAAGTTTTAACGAAAATGGGAAGAAAAAACCGTTTTTTGAATTCAAAGCTGTCCATCTGGTAGTTTGACTGCCACCCGAGGTTCAAAAAGTCAGTCTACCCTGTTATTTAATCCAAAGCTTGAGGAGAAGAAGGCGGAGGGGGAGGCGATAGATTCATGTCCTTTCAAAGGGCACCTGTACGAAAAGAGAAGGAAAATGAATTGGCGGAAATTTTAACACGACTCTCTTATTTCACTTTTCACGCCGATGACCATCAGGCTATACTCAAATTGCCTTTGACACTACCCGTAATAATAATAATAATAATAATAATAATAATAATAATGCAAAAAATTGTTAAAAGAAATACAAAAATTGTTCTCACGAGTAAAGCCCACACCTTACATAGAGCTTTATCTATGTAAAATCTCTTCTTTTTTTTTTTTTTGATTGTTCAATGGAAAATTTCATGATGCCATTTCTGAGCTTAGATTTCTGGGTGGGACCCGGAAAGAAATGAGTACACACCAGAAATCAAAGGAAATAAAATAATAATAATAGTAGTAGTAGTACTAATAGTATTTCGTTTGCGCTAATAATATTATTATGGTGTCGGACTAGATCGAAGTGACAATCTGATATATAGTCTAAGGTAATTATATTTGTGGATAAAATTAGCCTACAAGAGACCTCAATTTTGCTTATAAGATGCAAGGATTTTTTAGCCATTTTTAAAATGTCTAATTTTAAACCGAGCATCTCTTAGACCAAAATGGGCAAACAAAGGGCCAGTATAAGATAAACATCTACCAAACAGCGCCAGCAACATGCAGAAAACAGAAATAATTAAAAGTTTGTATTAGAAAAGCGTTTAAGACAGAGGTAGAGACACATTGTACACAGGAACAATGACTATCAGCTAATAATGGGTGTTCCATTAACTTGGACCGATTTAATGTGAATTAAGTTTAAGGATCTAATTTTTTTTTCTTTCAGATTTAACAACTTAAGTCTTTGGCAATTTCAACCATGGAAAGATTTACCATCAAACAACGTTTTAAAATTATTGAAGCCTATTACGAAAATGGACGTTCAAACAGAAATGTAATAAGTTCCCAAGTCGCATCATCTCTCGAAACAGCGAAGTCAATTGACCACCACGATCGTTCGACTTGACGTCTTTAGATTTCTTCCTTGGGTGTCATCTCAAAAGTAAGGTCTATGCCAATAAGCCAACAACAATTTAACAGCTGAAGGATGTGATAATAAGGCATATTGGTGAGATCGAGGAACAACTATGTAGAGATGTCATCAAAAATCTTGACCATCGAGCGGAAGTGTGCCGCCGAAGCCTTAGCGAATATTTGGGCGATATTATTTTTCACACATAATTGCCATGACTTAAATAAAATGATCCAATAGAGAAATAAATAAATTTTCACCAATAACACTGATTTATTTACTGTTGACTTTGATCCGTCTTAACGAAACACCCTTATATATCATCCGTCTTAATGAGACACTATTTATATTCAAAATTCACTTTGTTCTTCTTTTTGAAGAAGTCTAAAGATTTGCTATTGACGACCGAAACAGGGGAACTGTTTCATTTTAACACTATCCTATTTGTCTAGAAAAATGTGCGTTTTATATATCATCAAATAGCTTACATATCGCAAGGGGTCATTTTAATACTGCAACGACACATCTATAAGAAAGAGAAACAATTATATCTAATTCGTTTTAACAAGGTTGATGAAACTCGTTACAAAAGTGATACGAAAGCAAAGAATAATTTATCTGTCAAAGCATTCGCAGAAATAGAAGCTTATGGCTTAGACAAGCAAAAACCTTGCACTTTTACTTCGCTGGCACAGTCAAATAAAAGGGAAAGGTTTTTACTTGTCCATAGGTACGTAAGTATTAAAAAGATTTTTTAAAATGTAAATGATTTAAAAATATTGTAGTGCTACCAGGATTCTGCCTCTTTTTTATGGGAATTTTAACAGTGGGTTTTATGTAAATTAGATTAATTAAGCGCACCCCAGTGCAAAAAAAAGAAACGATTGTTTTAGAGTGGACTGTGTAGAGTTATGAATGATTTGAAAGGAAGGATAAAATGAAAAGAAAATTGGAAAGAAGAAAGAAGTTAAAAGGATCAAATTGGGACGAAAAAGAAAAAAAAAAGGGTCACTTGTTTTGCCAAGGGGAAAAAAGAAGAAAGAATAGCGAAATGAAATAATGCAATCAGCGGTCGAATAAACTCTATCAGAAAAAGTTTAGTAAGAATAAAAAGAATAACAGGAAAATAAAAAGAAAGAACTAAAAATTAAGAAAGAAAGAAAGAAAGAAAGAAAGAAAGAAAGAAAGAAAGAAAGAAAGAAAATAAACACATGGAAAAGTAACAAAGTAAAAAGAAAGAAAAGCAAAAAATATTGAATGTAGATGGTACAAATAAAGAAAGAGAGGAAACTACTGCAGAATGAAGAGACTACAAAGAAAGAAAGAAAGAAAGAAAGAAAGAAAGAAAGAAAGAAAGAAAGAAAATCAACACAGGGGAGAGAGTACAAAATAAAAATAAAAAAGCAAACAGTACAAAGAAAGAAAGAAAAAAACAAACAAACAAACAAACATTCACAGAATGAAGAGGGTACAAAGAAAAAGCATGCAAGCAAGCAAGAAAGAAGGAATGAATAAATGAAAATGAACACATGGAGGAGAGTACAAACGTAAAAATAAAAAAAAGCAAAAAAAATACTGAAAATGGCAAAAAAGAAAGAAAGAAAGAAAGAAAGAAAGAAAGAAAGAAAGAAAGAAAGAAAGAAAGAGTGACAATGGACACATGGAGGAGAGTACAAACGTAAAAATAAAAAAAAGCAAAAAAATACTGAATGCAAATGGCACAAAGAAAGAAAGAAAGAAAGAAAGAAAGAGTGACAATGGACACATGGAGGAGAGTACAAACGTAAAAATAAAAAAAAGCAAAAAAATTTTGAATGCAAATGGCACAAAGAAAGAAAGAAAGAAAGAAAGAAAGAAAGAAAGAAAGAAAGAAAGAAAGAGTGAAAATGGACACATGGAGGAGAGTACAAAGTAAAAATAAAAAAAGCAAAAAATACTGAATGTAGATGGCACAAAGAAAGAATGAAAAAACATGATCACAGTATGAAGAGAGTACAAAAAGAAAGAAAGAAAGAAAGAAAGAAAGAAAGAAAGAAAGAAAGAAAGAAAGAAAGAAGGAATATGAACTCGAAAGAATAAAGCAAAACTGCAGTCTATGGATAGTACAAAGAAAGAGAGAGAGAGGGGGGGATTGTATGAGATCGAAATGAATAAACACCGTGCAAACATTGAGCAGCTGAAACAAAAATGTCTTTAATATAACCGGAAGAATTAGCATCACAAATCTCTTGTAATCGAGGAATTAAATCTAAATTTTTTACTTGATTATTACGCTGCTAAGGTTTTGGCGTGGCTTTCACATGGTTTGGGGAAGAAAGGGGTGACGAAAAGGGAAGGATGTTGGAGAAATTTCCCTCAGTGTTTTTCTTTTTATTTTTACCTTTATTTATTTTTTATTTATTTTTGTCTCGGTCACATTTGCTCTGATTTTCCCCAAGCTGATGTACGGAATATTTAATGGTGTGAAAAGTCCAGTCGTCTCAGTGCCACAGGGGATAAGGAGAAAAAGGCTGAAGAAAAAGACAGAGAATGAATTAGGAAGAAAGAAGAATAAGAAATAGCAAGAAATAAAATGTCTACTGACAAAACTAAAGAAGTAAATGAAAAACTAGAAGAATGAAAGAGAGAGAGAGAGAGACGAGAGAGAGAAAACGAGAAAAGATTGAAGAAAAGTAAAAATAAAAATTGAAAAGAAAGAGAGAATACAAGAGTTTTAGAATGAAAAAACGGAAAAAAATAGTAGCTGTCAAGGGAATGAAAAAGAATAAGAAAAAAACTAAATTAATTCATGGGATAGGAAGGCTGGACAAAATATTACGATAATGATAAAAACAATGTAGAAAATTATAGCGAGAGTTGGTGACAAATTCTTATAACCAAACGTTGGATAGAAGATAAAGAAAAAAAATCGAAAAGGAAATAGTAAAGTATTTAAAAGAAAAGGCGATATTTAAATAAAGGAAAGAAAAGAAACACCGAGAAAAGAAAAGAAAAACGCCCAGTAAAAATGGGGAGAGTACTAAATATAGGCTGGGGGGTAATAAAATCCTGTTAAAACCTTATCTGGGTACAAGTTTTCAATTTGGCAGATTTGTATAGAAAATGTATTTATACTGCGCCTGATGAGATTGAAGAGAAATTATGTTCGGGAAAAATGTACTTTTTTTATTCATTCAAATGACATTTCCATGAAAACATGACAGAAAGAACAAAGAGGGAAAACAACATTAGAAAGTCAGGCAAAGAAAGAAAGAAAGAAAGAAAGAAAGAAAGAAAGAAAGAAAGAAAGAAAGAAAGAATAGAAATGAAAACCCAAAAGACGACTTGGGAGAAAGAGAGAAAGAAAAACTGAAAGAAAGAAAGAATAGAAATGAGAACCCTAGATGACTTGATAGAAAGAAAAAATTAAAGAAAAATAGAAATGAAAACAGAAAAGGCTGCAAGAAAGAAAGAAAGAAAGAAAGAAAGAAAGAAAGAAAGAAAGAAAGAAAGAAAGAAAAAATAGAAATGAAAGCCTAAAAGACGACTTGAAAGAAAGAAAGAAAAACAGAAAAAAGGATGAACACGAGAAAGAAAGAATAGAAATGAGAATGCAAGAGACGATTTGAAAGAAAGAAAGAAAGAAAGAAAGAAAGAAAGAAAGAAAAAAAAATAGAAATGAAAGCCTAAAAGACGATTTGAAAGAAAGAAAGAAAGAAAGAAAGAAAGAAAACAACAAGAGAAAGATAAAAATGAAAAAAAGCAACCTGAGAAAAAAAGAAGGAATAAAAATGAAAACCCCCAAAAACGACTTGAATGAAAAAAAAAAAAGACACAAATTTCAAAAAAGAAAGAAACCCGAGAAAGAAAGAATAAAAAAGATTCCAAAATTGAAATTCGAACAAAACATTAATACACAATAATAATTTCATAAGATGAAGATATTCCAACAGTCTGACAGAGATATCGTGATTTGAATATACTGAGATAAAAAAAAACTATACCTAAATAGGGAAATCAAAATGAATATATAAATTATATATATATATATATATATATATATATATATATATATATATATATATATATATATATATATATATATATATATTATCTTTTTGTTAATTCGCTTCTTCCTTCCTTCGTTTCTTTCTTTCTTTTTTTATTTTCATCCTCCCTTCCTTCTTACCGGCTCTCTTGAAATGTGTACATATATGAAGGGCTTAAGGACCCAGATGATTTTTCAAAATCTTGATGTTGAGAAGTGAGTGAGACCAAGAACTTTTCTGCACCCCCTCCTATATAGAAAACTATGTATGCATGTCTGTCTGTTTCCCATATTTACCAATTGAAAAAAGAGACAAACGGAATGAACAAGGCTAAGTAAAGCAGAGACAGACAGATAGATAGATAGATAGATAGATAGATAGATAGATAGATAGATAGATAGATAGATGGGTAGGTAGGTAGATTTTTCCGCTCATAAATATGAATATAGATAGTTTTTTTTTCAGCTCATCGATAGATAGATAGATAGATAGATAGATAGATAGATAGATAGATTGATTGATTGATTTTCCCGCTCATAAATATGAATATAGATAGTTTTTTTTCAGCTCATAGATAGATAGATAGATAGATAGATAGATAGATAGATAGATTTTTTCGGCTCATAAATATCAAAATAGATAGATAGATAGATAGATAGATAGATAGATAGATGTATTTCCTCTTCATCTATTTTATTAGTGGGTCGATATTTTTATGTCCTTTTTTTACGCTTCCTATTTCTTCATTTTCATACGCTTATTAATTCAAGCGTATTATTTTGAAATTATGTCCACCTGTTTACCATAACTAGTTTAGTCAAAGAGAATATTAGATGTGCATATATTCAGAGCTCCATTCTTTGGGGCTTTGTTTCTTCCCACCAACAGCGCCTTCTGTCGACAAATAAAAGAATTAGATTCAAGTATAGTAACTTAGTGCTTACGACAAACACTCCTGATGCAAAATGTTAGTTGAAATACCTAACTGAATATCTTAGGGTTGGTAAAGAGTTTATTTAATATTTGACACTTTTTTTTAAATAATACTTAATCAGGCTTCCTTCAAGAAAGCGAAACCTAATTATAAAACTTTTTTATGATATTCATCAAACTCTATGGTTTTGCGGATGCGGGCGTAGTGGTTATCGATGCGGAAAGTGAAATCGGCGTGCCGAGTTCAAATTCCAGCTAAGTTCGTTGCATTAACTTTCGCTCGAGAAAAGTATAAAATCATCTGATTTTTTTTTGTTTTTTTTTGGCGGGGGGGTTGCTACATCTTTCTTCGAATGTCGTGGACTGGCGCTACAGAATCACAAAGAACTCTACCAAATATCAGAAACAGCTTCACTTGAGGACTTTCAATATCAGCAAGAACTAAAATTGATAAAATAATATCCTAATCAAGATGTTAGCATTCTACACCTACCTCTATACAAAGGTTAAGAAGGAAACCCCGATCACAACTGCAAAGTGCGGTAATAGCAATTGAACTTGAAAAACCTATTTTCATGAAAGATTGTTTTAGTTTGGTTTGGTTTTTTTTTTTTTTTGGCATATCAACCTCAATGGGTTATTTAATGCCGACAAAATTTTTATTGCTGATAATATGTTTCTTCAAAAATCTATATCTGGGAATATTTTTCCTTGAAGAAATCTATAGTTGGTCATATTTTTTTCAAAGAATGTATAGCTGTTTGTATTGCTGTTATTTTTTTTTTAAAGTATTGCTGATAATAAATTTTCCTTCAAAAATTATTGCTGGTACTATTTTTTTTAATTATTTTTTTTATTATTACAAAGTATTTCTGGTATTAAAACCTATTTTTAAAGAAGTTTGGGTCTTAACTATTTGCCCATAGCTGGGACCCTAACAGGTGCTACCATCCCGGGTCAGGGTGGACTTGGGAACACCAGCAATTAAGAGGTGGTTCCACGCTCCTCACAACCTCCTGACCAGAAGCCTTGCTGCTGGACGTAGTTTATCGTCATACCCAGGACGGGAATGGTCGTTTTAAGAAAAATATTTTTGTAATGAATTAATTAAAATGTTGACCTTCCCCACTATTTCAAACAAACGATTCGAAAGGAAGCCCCACATCAATACTAGAGTGATAATAATTAGTGGGCTAATTAGAAACCTATTTTAATTAAAAAAAAATTTGAATAAAAATATTTTATGAATTACAGCCGACTGTAGCACTGGAAAAGTCGATCATTCAAATTAATCAACACAATAATAACATTCACCTTAAAGAACATTTGCTGTCTAAATACACAGACTCTTCGGTAAATCGTATCGAGTTCTCTCGGTCACTGTGTTTTTATCTAAATTAAATACGCTTAAATTCGCCTCCATCCCTGCCGTGCGCCAACGGCTTAGTCGTAGAATCCCCCGACTGTCGCCAATTCCGTCGGGTTTCGATCCTAGCAAGAGGCACGTCTAGCCATACTGATGAGCTGTGACACAGCGGAACAGTCTGTGGATGGCAATATATATTAGGGGCAAACATACATAGGCAAAATATATATATTTTTTGAATAAAAAAATTCCAAGAGGATAGAATCCAGGACAGAGTAAGCATATAATAAAAAGGCTGAAACACTAATATTCCATGGTCATAATTTATTTCATTGGAATCGTAAATACGATCCAATTCATTCAGTCTGTATTTACAGTATTTACGATTCCAATGGAATAAATTATGACCATGGGATATTAGTGTTTCAGCCTTTTATATATATATATATATATATATATATATATATATATATATATATATATATATATATATATATATATATATATAAGAGTTGAAATTTTCGATATCGGACAAAGAGCGTATATAAATATAAATGTGGACATTGAGGGCGACAGTCTCTTTCCTGCTGATGTTTTATTCAGCACTTCAACTGCAGAGGCTCGTATGCGAACCGTTGTGTAATTTTTCGATCCATTCATCAGGAGCCTACACACACAAACACAAACACACACACACTGACGCACGCACACAGACCCAACACGCATACACAAACTCGTGGCCGTTTTTTATGTTTAATATTCTATCTTGTAAATTCTACTCGGTATTTTTCACCAGACGCAAACGCCTGCATTGTCTTTTCCCATTTTTTCCTTCATCTCGGTATTTTGTATACCATTTTCTTCACTAACTCCTAAGTATTTATAGTCTAATAATCTTTGTGACAAAATCTAGTTTTGTTGAGCATTTTTTTCTGTAATTTTCCCTTTCTTGAATGTTACTTTTGAACATTTATCTAAAGCTAAATCTATACCTATGTCATCACTGAAACATTTTACAGCTTCGAGGAGACCATAAATGATTGTCGTCTTTAGCAAAGAGTTTGATATCATCCATGTAGAAAAGATGAACTAATCCTCTGACTCTTCCGGATCTGTGTACATACAGACGATCAATATCAGCCTTAGGGTGATGCATTCGGTGGCAAGCGAGAAGTTTTCTCGTTTTGACATCCATTCGCTTAATGTCAACTATGGCCCAATTAAAGATTTTGAAACTATATTGCACCACAGAGACAGTCAAAGTGTTTATGGCTGTTATTCTGTTTCTGTAAATAGTTTGATATCATCCGTGTAGAATAGATGATTAAACACTTTCTTTTTTACTTTGTATCCATAGTTATTACTTTTTAGTTCATGCGAAAGGGGAATTAAGGACAGACAGAACAGAAGAGACGACAGTGAGTCTCCTTGAAAGATTCTTCGTCGGATATTCAAACAATTGGAAGTAGCAGTACCTTTAGTGGGATTTAGGTATAATTTGGTTTTCCAGTTTCATGCTATATTTAAAGAAATTTACTATCACAGAGTAGGCTTTGTACATTTCCAAAGCCTTAAGAATCCAAGAGTGTGGCACACTATCAAAGGCTTTACGGTAATCTATCCAAGCTGTGCTAAGATTTCTATCTTTTTCCCTGCAATTTTACAGGATCATTTTATTAGCAGTTGATCTTTGCAACCATATGTACTTCTTCGACATCTCTTCATTTCCAGAGGAAAAATGTTGTTTTCATCGAGAAACGTGTTCGTCAGGACAGACGTGGCCAATTTATATGTGGCTGACTGACATGTTTTTGGATACGTATAAACGCCATCGAGTTACATTTTTCACAAAAAAATACTTGAATTGCAATGTTTTAGGGACTTTTCCCTCTTAAACAAATAACAGTAAAATACTACAATGACCGGATGTAATCTTTTTTTCTTTTTTTTTTTACAATTATTTTTTCGGGTTACTATATATTAAGAATATATTTTTTAAAAATGATCACAGTTAACAGGGAGTTCCAGTTTGCTATGCAAATTCATTGTAAATATATATATGCCCCCGACGGAAGCAAAAACAAGATATACTCACACCACGAGATTTCTTAAAATTATTAAAAAAAATAATAAAAATTATTAAAAAAAATAATAAAAATAAAAAATAAAAAATAATAGAAATTCGTTGCCTGCAGCGCTTTTTTATATTAATTTATATTAAGCAGAAGATATATATAGAAAACATTGAATTTTATAAAAGTTAATGGCGGTGGTGGGTCCAGTTTGCTATGCATATAGTGGATTTGTCGGCCTATTAGACGCACCCACGCATTGGATGCACCCTGATTTTGACCTGGACTATTTAGGAAATAAGTCACACATCACAAGCAGAAAAACCAAATTTATAATCTTACCTTTATGTGACATTCTCACTAACCATGAAGAAACACTAATAACATTAGTATAAATTATACTACTGATACTTTTTAAATAGAAATAAGGTTTAATTATCAGGACATTTTTTGAAAAAGACGAATTTTTATTATATTTCATCATACATTTATTGAAAATAGTTTTGGGAGCAACATCTGCACGTACAGAAAATTCATAACAGCTACAAAGAAATTTATTTGTATCGGTGAACACTAGTGAGTTATGTGCCATGCGTAATACACGCTTAGCCGATCATGTAACTTCGATACATGACTGACGAGGCAGATTTTTACCCACAGTAGGTTGCCATTTCTTTCTGCGGTAGACCAGTTGTCATCCAAGACTATAGAACCCGGTCTGCCCTGCTATTCAACGATACCTGGGGGAGAAGAAGAGGATTCATACCTTTCCTAAGGTATGAACGTAATGGATTCGACTGGAATTCGAACTCGGCTCTCCCATTCCTCAATTCAAGCCGCTATCCATTACTCCACCGTACCTCTTTCTGGTACACATGGTAATAGGCGCAAAAAAAACAAAACAAAACAAAACACTGGTACGTATGGTAATAGGCAAAATCCCCCAGAAATATGGTAGTTGTTGATAAATGAAGTCCCATACCATTCCTGCAGAAAAAGCAAATTCTAATACCTGCATAACAACAAAAACCATATCAACAAAAAAACACACAAAGCAAACAGCAATCTACTAGGCAAAGCCAATATTTCTGTAAAATCTGGTATTTCTACAACAAAAACAGCAAAATATTATGCAATTCCATAAATTTCTTAATTTCTTTCTTCCTGTGTGAACTTTTCAGCCATATTTTTTTTATTTTTTTATTTTTTTCACCCCAAGCAAGGCGGGAAGCCACTAGGATGCAAGGGGTTACAGAAGATTTGGAGCAAGATCAGATAGAAGTGATAGAAGAAAGGATGAAGAGAAGGCTAGTGGATAGATCAAGGCAACTGGAGATGTCGATTGACATTACATTTGAATACTTGCAGATTATAGCTCTCAGGGAAACAGGAATAGGGAAGGGAGTTCCACAGGCGAGAGGTGCGAGACATGAAGCTATTAGAGTATTAATATCATATTTGTTCACTTCCAGGAGACATAGTTTCAGAGCTAAGCCCTGTATATACGCTGATTCCTGGTGAACCCCACTTTTTTCGTGGTCTTCATGTCCCTCTCATACATGATACTGCTGTATGAGACTCGGGGTAATTTTCTGGTGAATTTTTTTTTTTTAAATATCCGCGTCCAATACACCAGCAAATACGATATATTGTAAATTTATCCCCTTACACTTCCATGTCATTACATTTCTTAAAATTAATTTTCTAATTCACAATCTGGAATGGTTAACTTTGTGCAATTTATAAAAAAAAAACACTCCAGATTACGAATTTCAAAATATTTATTTTTGTTTTTTTTAATTTTAAGAAATCCCGTGGTGTGACCATATTTTGTTTTGGATTCCGTACTATGAATTTACGTAACAAACCGGACTCCTCCTGTTAAATTTTGTCATTTTTTTTGTTTTTATATTCATGATCGGCATTGTTCAATCTATAGTAATATGAAAATAAAAAATAATTTATTTAGCAATTTATTTTTTAAATTGAACATTTCTGGATGCAATGCTTATTCGAAAACCTCACTGAAATAACAAACAGACTGACTTAACTCTATTCAAGAAACAAAATGTGAAAAGATATTTGCACATAAGACTTCTTCTCATGCGTATCTGAATATGTTCTTGTCTCCGATTAACTGCACAAATCATGATTTTGGGGGATATAATGGAAACGACGTTCGAATATTATGTAAGCTGTTCTTATATTTCATCTTTTCTTGATCTTCTTGTTTTTCTTGACCTAACATCCTTATTATTATTTGAGTTCTCTTCTAAACATCTTAGTCAAATAAAACAAAATGGCGTCTAATCGGTTACTAGAAGCCTATGAATAGTACATGAGACATCGTCAACCCCCATTCTAATATGGAGACATTGCAAAATGCACTTTTACGGCTCACATAGCAACTTTTACTTATTCACTCATTCCTTATTCTCTCATTATTTTCCTTCTCATATCTTTTAACCTACTGTTCTTGAACTACTTAATACTTTGCCAGTCGTCTATTACTTTTCCTTTCCTTTCAACTGTCTTCCATTTCCGACTGTCGTTTTATCAACTTATAGCTTTCTTCCGGATATATTTTTCTTTACATTTTCTTTTCTTTCTACTTTTATGTTTTCTTCTTTTTCCCTTTTTTTTATTTTCCTTTCATCGTTTACTTTTTCCTCTTCACGCTTTACTTTTTTATTTTTTCTCTTTTGAATTTTCTTCTTTCGCCTTCACTTTATCACCTTTACTTTTTCTTTTTTCTCCTTTACTTTCTGTTATTTTTTTTTCACTTATCTTTTCTGTTATATTTATTTTAGTTCTTTCTTTCTTTCTTTCGTTCTTTCTTAAATCCATTCTCTCTCCTTTATTCTTTTCTTTCTTTTACATTCTTCGTTCTCTTTAATTCTTTCTTTTTTTTCTTTTTATCTGTTCTTTCATTTTTCGTTTTTCTTTTTCTTTTTCACGTTTTCTCTCTTCCTTACATTTTTCTTCTTTATCTTTCTTCTTTCTTCATTTATCTTTTTCCTCTTTATCTTTTCTTTCTTTCTCCTTTTATTTTGTTTGATTCGTTCTTTGCTTTCTCTTTCATTTTCGTCCTTTTTCTGCTTTTTATCATTTATTAATTTCATTCAGTCTTATATTTTTGTTTTTTTTACTCACTTGTTCCTTCTTTTCTTTCTTCTTTCTTTTTCATTCATTTTTCTTTCTTTTCTTATTTGTTTTTTTCTTTTTTTGTTTCTTTCTTTACCTTTCTTCATTATCTTTTATTTTCGCTTCTTTCTTTCATTCTTTTTTCTTCCCTTTCATTCTTCCATCTTTCTTTCTTTTTTCTTTCTTTTTGTATCTTTCTTTCTTTCTTTGCCATTTTCCATTATCTTTCATTTTACTTTCTTTTTTCTTTCTTTCTTTCTTTCTTTCTTCTCTTTCACCCTTCTTTATCTTCCTTTCTTTCTTTACTTCTATTTTTCTTTCTTTCTCTTTGTCTGTTTCTTTCTTTGCCTTTCTCCATTATCTTTCATTTTTCTTCTTTCTTTGTTTCTTCCTTTCTTTCTTTTTTCTTTCTTTATAACCTTTCCTTCTTCTTTTTCATTCTTCTGTTTTTATTTCTTCCTTTCTTTCCTTTCCTTCTCATTTTATTTCTTTATTTTTGTTTGTTTTTTCTTTGCTTTCTCCATTATCTTACATTTTTCTACTTTCTCTCTTCCATTCTTTGTTTTTTCTTTCTTTTTTCTTTCTTCATTTCAGTTTTCTCGTTCTTTATTTCATTCTCTCTATCTCTCTATCTCTTTCTTTCTTTCTTTATTAAAATGCATGTCTGATTATAATCCATAATACTCTACAATACCCTTCGGCGATGGCGAAGTGTCATTGTCTCTATTGCTGCAAAATCCACACAAAATGTCGTTTGCTTCTTGTCGTCCTCATCTGATATTAAAGTTCTACTGCACTTTATTCTTGTCAACCGTTTTATTTCCCATTTTTCGGTAGTGATTGATTTCTGTAAATGTATTCTTTATAAAAATGATTTTTATCTCACTTTTCTTTGAACTCATATGTTTCTTTCTTTCATCCTACTTACTTTCTCCTGTCTATATCTACATATATAGATCTACAAGTATCTTACAGTCAGAGATACTTACTAAGAACAGCTAAGTGCGGCAAAAGAACAAATGGAAGGAACTGAAAGAATTAAAAGAATTTATTGTAGGAGTCTTCCAAGTAATTATGAACATGCCAATCTGCCTTGTACATCAGTATTCAAATTCCCAAATTTTATCAACTACGCTCGATCCACTAACGACTAACAAGAATGGTTATATGCCAGTGACAAGAGGTTTTTTTCAATACATTACCTAAACAGTTTTGTAATGGGATTATTTACTCTATTTATATTCGCTTTAGTATCCTCATCCTTGTTCTTTTTATCACTACGTTTCGGCCGGTGTCCCCTCTGGCCTTCCCCATGTGAAATATTCATCTGCGTAACCTACTGGGGATTCCGAACTGAACCCTTTATTTAATATACGGGTGTAGACTGTTCGCATTCCACTCATCATGTCTAGGGATATCGTGTAGTTCTTATTTTAATTAGCACTGCTCAGTTATTGCTTGCCCGTTTCTACATAGTTCAAGTACACACTGCCCGAACCAGCGATTGAACTCACAACCATTATATCACTTAATTCACAAAACAACCCTTTTACTCACTTGGTCATGGTCCCATAGGGTTCTGTTGGACATTTCCTGTAGATTATCCAGATCAATACAATATGAGGAAGGCCGGAGGGAACAACGGCCGAAACGTTGAGATAAAAAAAAACAAAAACAAAAACAAAAAAAAAACAAAGATGAAAGTCCGAATAAATATAGTGTAAATAATTACGAAAAAGATAAATTATCTAATATGCGGTTATTATATCCACGATAATATGTTAGGACATAACTGCAAGTTTATGGTCGATTACTGCTAAGTCACGTGATCCCAAACCAACTGAGAGCCAGCTTTTGAAGAAAAAGAAATACAATAACCTGTACTATTTCAATACATTTAATTATCGAACTAGATGACGAGAAACAACGAAAAGGAATTGTTTGCATATAGTGTTGGTTTTGGGCTCCGTCAGGCTATCTTACCCAAGACACACCACTGTTGCTACGGTTGCAATACAAGGGGTGATCCTACGATCCTAATATCGTGGATTGGTACCACTTTGCACGGCAGATTTCTGTCGCTATAAAAACCTCTGCTCTGTTTGCCTAAATACATATTATCTTTAGAGCCTGACCAATGTTGAGATCGGTCCGAATGTGTATTCTAGCCACCCACCGTCATATAAGTTCTGTAATTTATCAATTTAAACGTCAGCGTGGCGCTTACTATACAGCTGAAACGAATCAAAGATTGGAAGCAAGAATTGATCAACACGTACCAACCAATATTCGGACGGACAAGTTGGACAATTTGCATAACAGCGTTAACACAACTAGTTCGGTGATAGAGGAACATTTATTAAACAATTATCAACAACTCACCATTCCTACCCTCCATCGGCATGGCTGATGCTAACCTCCAAGAGAGAAACTCATTGCACCTTCTTGGTCTGACGTTTTCTACCGAAGTGGAGCGATTATATTGAATCAATTGCTAGCTTTGCTGCTATGGAGGTCGACCCACTCGTCGGAATCTATCTTACACATTTATAAATCTATCACTCGTCCTTGAATTGAATATTGCCACCGTATTCGGTCTGGTGCTCCGGTTATATATCTTAAAATTCTTAAGTTTCTGTAAAGTTATTGTTATTTACCTGGCATCTCGACATTAGTCACTTTCTCAGCGCCGTGACATGTCTCTGCTCCTCCTTCTGTAAAGATTTCCATGGCAGTTCTCCTAAAGATCGTTCCTCCTTGGTACGTTGAGTGCATGAATTTAAGTGTACTACTAGACTGTCTCATTGTTTTACTTTTGAAATGGCTTGATGTAATTATAACTTCTATTCTAATAATTTCTTTTCTAGCATTTCTAACCTAATTTCCGATTCCTTGCTTCCTACGATTTCAAAAATTTAAATGCAACGTCAATTCTGTTTCCTACATCCCTGTTCGTTTATTGTCCGTTCTCCTCATTAAGTTCTTTCCTTTCTCTTTCATTTCCAGTAATCATTTGCGTCTTAGTGGCATTATCGCCTTTTTAAAAAGAATACAATGAAATGATTTTTAAAAGACTACAAACATGTTCTCGAAGTTTTACATGAAGATCTTGGAGCTCTTTATGATAAGTCCTGCCAGCCACCCCTTTCTGAGCAAGTTTAGTGACTGTATAGCTTAAATATAATTAGCCGTTAATTATTATATATTTAATATATAATATTTGGTCTTTGGTGCCTTTTTCCGAATGAGAACCAGTGAGAGGACCGTTAAACAGTTTAAGCAGATCTTTTTTTATTTACTTTATCGTAATGTAATTTTTTGTTGTGCCTCTTTTTTATTATTGTTGTGACTAAGTAAATGGTTAAAGAAATAACAAAACAAGTGTTGCAGATATATCGTCTATTAACAGTAAGTACAACCGAGGAATAATACACACCCAGCGTTCAATCTGTTCGACTGTTCCCCCAAGACCTTCTCTCCTACTAATCTTATAGTAGTCGGAGTTTAACATAGACTCTTTAGAGGGAGGACACCACAACAGTTATGTTTCCTCTTTTTGTTTTAACGGGTTCGTTTTTATGTTTATTATTCAATTTTTGATCATCAATGTATCTGATATGAACAATTTGCGTTTACATTACATGCAACAAGTTGTATGTGCTGGAGTCTACCGTCGATTTAGTCATATAAGAGCTCCAAATCTCAGTTTAGTATTGAACTGCTACCCGCACAGATGATTGGGGATTTTCTAAGCATTGCGTAGATGTGGAACAGGGCCGCAAGTGTGTGGCACACATTGAGATTCGAACTCACTATTGAGTCGTAATTGATCTAGTGAGACAACCCTGTTAATCATTACATCATGTTAGAGTGTCCCAAACACAGACGGTTTGAAAATAGTGGTGAAAGCTTGTGTGAAATCATCCATAATTTTCAGAAAAAAATTCTTAAAGCAAATGCTTCAACGCCTGCCACGAAGTCTCTGAACAGATCTCAAATGAGTTTTTCTTTCTTTATTGGTAAGAGAACCTAGTCGTCCCCGCTATTTAACCCATAGCTGGAGGAAGATGGATATATCCCATTTTCAAAGACATTAATGTAACGCAAAGTAAAGGAAAACAGAAAGTATCAGAATTTGAAATCGGCTCTTCGTTTTCATTTTCTTCGTCCATACCCATTACACTAATACATCTAGTACAGGATGAATATCACTGTAAAACACAGACAAACACACGCGCGTGCGCACGCACAGAGAGTATATATATATATATATATATATATTATGCAGTGTTACATTAGAATATGTACATACCCACTTCAAAATTGTACATCTTGTTTTAACGTTAAAATATTTTTAACACTGAAACAAGATGTACAGTTTTGTAGTGGGTATATCTATGTTCTAATATAACACTGCATAATAAATAAATATTTATTGCTCTACTTTGTATTGAGAGAGAGCGAAAACGACCATGACAGGTGTTAATGAAAATGAAACTTGATGTTTGTGAATATTGTCAGTAACACATTTTTCGTTGATATGTTGTTTGATTCGTTTTTTATGACATCAACACTTTATGAGTTATTTAAAGCCGAAAAATATTTGTTTGTTAGAATATATCTTTTTTGCGCGGGTGGGCGTATATTAGATTAACAATTTTTAAGGATAACAATGATTTTTCCAAAGACCAGTCTTACTATTTAATCCATAGCTGAGGAGGAAATGTATCCATAGCCAAGATATGTATAATAATGACCGAATACCGGTGAAGTGAAAGGAACTGAATTTTTAAACACCAGGGAAACGTTATGTAGATTATTGTCGATCGCTATATTTTTAATTGTCGTCTTCTATATGTGGTCTTCCTTCAGAACGTGGGAAGTCATAGCTCTCCACAACTGCCTGCCCATCACTGCTCTTAAGTAATTTGTTCATTTTAATCTCCCTCTCCTCCCTGTTCTTCTATCCTTTTACAAGCTCGTTAGGTTAGTTTCTGACTTCGTCTATCCCTATGGTCTTCAATAATTCCTGTGTGTGTTAAATTTTCCAGACCTCCTTTTCTCATTATGTGTCTCAGAAACTATAAGAGTCCTTTTGTTTTCATTCCCCTTAAAATTTCATTAAAACCTCCTCATTACTCACATGTTCAGTCCATAGAATTCTCAGGATGACTTCTATAGAGCCACATTTCTGTTAACTCTAGTTTACTCTTCATAACGACAATGTTTCTTAATGTTTCTTAATATTTCTTAATATTTCATATTTCTTAATAATGTGTCCAGCTTTTGGAAAACTTTTTTTCTTTTTTTTTTTTTTTTTGTTTGTTTTTTTGGGTTTTTTTTTTGCTCTGTAAATACACCTTATTTCCGTCACATTTTCCATTGTCTTTTAAAACAATTCCCAGATTGTTAAATTTCTGATTGATTTTGACTACTGAAATTCGTATCTCGGGTTGTGACTCTTACCGACAACCATGCATTCTGTTTTTTCTTACCATTGTAGTTAGTCCTTTGTTCTCAGTATCCTCTGCATATCTTATTTTGTTAATATTGTATCCACTAACAATAAATCCAAGTCGAAATACTCTTCTCTTCGGATCACCTCACTGTAAATATACAAAAACGTATAAAGTATCACAACATATAGTCTTGACCCAAACTCACTGTCTCTTGAAGCGAATAATTTGCCAAATGAGTTGATTTTTTTTTTTTGATATTTTTTTGCTAAGCTAAAGTTAAAAAAAAACATTTTTGTATGTCATCAAAGATTAAAAAAGAAAGTAAGTTTTGTGGTTTGGTTAATCACTACAGCGATAACAATCTTTTTTTTCTTTTCACAGTGAGGGTCACTTTTTACAATGGGAGCCATTCGAGGTAGAGGGCTACGTTAGGAGATCATTTGTGTGTATCATCATCATCATCTTGCGGCCTCAGCCGAGATTGAACTCGCTACACCTCTCCAGTATTCCCTATCTGTCATAGCACCTAAAAGATCTTCCTTAGGGATCAATGTGTCTCGTTTTATCCTATCTGGAAAGGTTAACTTGCGTGATCGATTGTCAGATGATGGGTGCCTCCAGAGTACAAATGATGACACAAGTTCATCTGTGGCATGTGCACAATGCCCGGCGAACTGGACACGTCTTTTGCAAACTAAGGTTGATACTCTCGGCAAGTCACCATATATCATTTCTAGAGTTGGGTGGTTTCGCTATGAGAGATTAAGCACTCTTCTTAAAAGACGTGTATAACATCCATCTAAACGACGCTGTTGTTTTGCTAAGAGTCCAAATTTCAGAGCCATAGGTAAGATTGGCTCAATAAGTACGCGGAAAAGTTGGATTTTGAATTGACGAGCAAGATTGGATTTCCAGATTTTATCCATTTTGTTACAAGCAGTCCATGCTATGCCTTTTCTAATGTTGAAGTCTTTCTCAGAGTTCTTGATGTGTGATCATAGATACTTGTAGTCTTCGACACATTTGAGGATGTTGTCTGAGAGTGTTTTGATCTCATGATTGTTGCGAATTTAATTGGCATACACTCAGTTTTGGTTTCATTTAGGTGATGACCTGCACAGTTAGCTGCTGATTCAAGATTTGTGTGTATAGCTGAGGGAGATAACTATTAACCCCAGCCTTGAAAGGTTAAGATTGTAGTGATCGGGAAAACATCCTGTTGAGAGTCGATTCCACAGGGCAGTGGTCCGCTGGAAGAAAACTGCTCGTGTGGAATTTACGTCTCACCGATAGCATATGGATGGAATGTGAGTGGTATACTACTATGTAAGTGGCATATCGTGTTCTTGCTGTGGAGGTTTGCCTTGGCGGGACCAGAGAATGTAGTTCTTCCGATCACTTTCCGTGGAAGTAGTGACAGAGCAGCGAGATGCTTACCCTCACGCCTATGGGAGAGGGTTGAAGAATGGAGAATAATTCAAATATATATATATATATATATATATATATATATATATATATATATATATATATATATATATATATATATATATATATATATATATATATATACATACATTCACTTACGTGCTAATATCCTTGGGAAAGATGTTAATCCAGCTATGGTAAAATAGCAGGACAGACTGGGTTCTATAGCCTTGGATGGCAACTGGTCTAGAAGAAGGACAACTCTGAATTCAAAACCTGCGGAGGGTCGTTTGGGGACCTTGTGGCACGTAGTGCACCAGGTCTCTGTATTCAGCCTTTCAAAAAGTATGGATGGTCCTGCACGAAACCTTCACCACTATAATCAAATCTCATGTGCTGTTGTCGGGCTCTCGGTTTCCTAGAACTGATCTGTTTGACCCTCATACGTCGAATTCGACAGGAGAGTCGAGAGAGCATATATATATGTATATATATATATATATATATATATATATATATATATATATATATATATATATTGCTCTGAGGCTCAGGCTTTAAAAAGACCGGGGGCCACTCGACGTATAGGGCATAAGTTAAGAGGTCATTTCTGTGTCTAAGTGATGGAAATAACGATTAACTCTAGTAGGTTAAGATTGTAGTAATCGGGGAAACATCGTGTAGGGAATAGATTCCACAGGGCTGGAAGAAAATGCTCGAGTGGAACTTACTTTTCACCGATGAAATACGGACGGATTGTGGGTGGCTTGCTACTATGTAAATGGCATGGCGTGCTCTTGTCGTGAATGTTTGCCAAGGCGGAACCTCTAAGAAAGGGAAATCCATTATAGAAATGATTTGTTCAAGTCGATTAATTATTACTGCTTTGTCGCTGATAAGTCAAACTCAACTCACATATGAAACAAAACTGTATTTACGTCGAGTGTTAGTCTTTAACCAAATGACATTTCAGTAGAATCATCAAATTATCCTGGTACAATAAGCTGCCTTGTGAGAGTCCAATTAGGCGTGTAAAGTATTTGTTTTTTGGGTTTTTTTTTGCTTTTAGATAGATAGATAGATAGATAGATAGATAGATAGATAGATGGTGTATTTGTGCAGCATTTTTTTGTTTACAAGTTTGGTAAAAAACTAAAGCAAGTTCTTTGTTAAACAAATGGACTGCCATGATAAGACAAGGTTTCCGTAGCCTAATTGGTAACTGCACGCTTCGGGTATAAGAAAGATTTAAATGATGCCAAAAACGAATACTGGCTCGGTTCCTGTCTGAAGGTTTTTTTGTTTTGTTTTGTTTTTGTTTTTTTGTTTCTTTTTTGTTTTTTTGAAATGTTATTATAGCTAATTTCTCTAAAATAACATTTCTAGACAGAAAGAAACTTTTAAACCAGAGATCGGACATTATGTCCCATTGTATTCATGCTAAAAAGTTCCTTTTGAGTTCATTTGAAGTGGGATGAAAAGAACGTATGTATTTAATCCCCCACCGATACATTTCCAATACACCAGATTTTCCACACCTCCCCATTCTCCTCCTCCTCCTTTTATTTCATTTAATAATACAGACATATTGTGACTACTTATTTTTGTACTGATCCTTTCCAGTTGCCTTATCAGTTTCTTGATATTAAGATAAAATTGAACAAGGAAGGCACCACAGATTTTTTAAGTCAATAAAAACCTGCATTCCGTTATGACAGGGATTTTGTTTTAAATATCTATATTGTTCAATGAAACATGTTGAAATGAAGTTATGTTATATATATATATATATATATATATATATATATATATATATATATATATATATATAGAGAGAGAGAGAGAGAGATTGTAAATTAGTTGTTTGGAAAATTTAAATATCTAGCAACAGTTCATAGATAATGATTTTTATATTTAAGCGAGCCATGTCTTTATATACAACTATCTCAACAAAATTATATATATATATATATATATATATATATATATATATATATATATATATGTTGTGTGTAATCATATCTGTGTGCGTGTGTGTGTAGATATAAATGACTGCATATGTGTGCTTCTCTGCAGTTTTTCAAAACTGGTTTTCTCCCTTTCCCAAGGATGTGAATTTTTTTTTATCAAAGTGAGAAAATATTTCAATGCAATCAATATTGAAATCGCTGTCCCTTGTATTCACCATAAATGAACCAAGATTGTCAACTTGAAAATAGTGTAAAAATAAGGAAGAATTCCTCACTCAATTTCAAATGACAATTAATCAACGCTTAATTACCCTGGTTAATATTTAATTAGCTAATTACAGAGGGATAACGTGTATTAATTAATACAATAAATTATTAACACCTTTTTAACTGTAATAAAAATCCTAATTAATTAAAATTATCGAAAGCTAGGCATTGTAACTATTAATGTCTTTTTCGTAATTAGAGGCCGGTGGTCCCAAAGGCTTGATTTTTTATTGAAGAAAAATTCGAGATGGAAAATGTTTAACTCCAAAATCATGGTTGAATAAGAAATAAAATAACATTTTTTTTGCTTTTGACTCAAAATATCAGGTCAAAGTTAATTTACTTTGTTTAAAAGTCCTCGTGATGTTAGACTTTTTTTTTTACTCTTTCCTTTGCCATGTCATTTTAGGATGCGGCTGAACACAGCTCTCCACGGCTTCCTCGAATTTTTTTTACCGTTTACTGTCCTTCTTTGGCTCGCTTAAATATAAATAGTAATAAAATAGTTGTGTTTTTCTCCCTGCTACCAAGGTCTGTGTTCGAGTTCAAGTAAAAATACCTCGCATTAGAGCTCAGTTAAAAAAAAACGTACCTTGCATTCAAAATCCTCCTTTTCAAATCGGAGAGCCGTGTTTGAATTCGAGTTGAGTTCATCATATTCACTTACGAAAGGCATGAATCCAACTCTCATCCCCATTCCAGGTAAGTGTAAATAGCAAAATTATTATCCATATCAATGTTTGCATTTACGACTTACGAACCAAGAGAGACGTTCACCACATCCTCATGGTAATTGGTAATGGAAAAATCCATTGGTCCACCATGTGTCCTTAAGCCTTCTTCATCTAAGAAGCGATTATCCATCATTCACGTCCCTATAGGAGATTATATATTACACAGACACTTAGGTAACCGGAATTATCAAGCCAAGGTAGACGTTCACCACATCCTCATGGTAATTGGTAATGGAAAAATCCATTGGTCCACCATGTGTCCTTAAGCCTTCTTCATCTAGGAAGCGATTATCCATCATTCACGTCCCTATAGGAGATTATATATTACACAGACGCTTAGGTAACCGGAATTATCAAGCCAAGATAGACGTTCACCACATCCTCATGGTAATTGGTAATAAAAAAATCCATTGGTCCACCATGTGCCCTTAAGCCTTCTTCATCTAAGAAGCGATTATCCATCATTCACGTCCCTATAGGAGATTATATATTACACAGACACTTAGGTAACCGGAATTATCATCCATTCACACAAACTCGTTTAATGTTACTCGATTTTTCCCCTAATTTTATTCTGTTCATTATGCCCCGTGAGTGTTAGATTCTCTAGTCTCTCTTTTCTCATTATACGACCCTCATTATGTGTTCATAGTATTCTCAACACTTGCCAATTGAACCACTAATCCGTCATGTCAAATCTCTTTTATTGCTCCATTGATTAATTCGTTTTCTACGGCCTATCAACCCTTTGCAGGCTATTTAAAGACAGAAATTATTTTTAGATTGTAATTTTTTCTGATAATAATGCTTTAGTAATACAAGTCTTACCAATTAACCCGTAGTTGGGGACAGAAGAAGTGGATTCATACAATTCTCAAGGGTATTTGCGCGTAAGTAAATATAATGTACCCAACTCAGCTCTCCGATTAACAATTCCGAACCATTATTCATTGATCCACTATTACACACATTCAAGTATTCTGAAGCGGTCACCCATCTAGGTACTGACTAGCTTTGACGTTGCTTAACTTCAGGAATCGTGTGGGGGAACCGGTGTTTCAACGTGATGTGTCCGTACGCCTTCTTCATCTAAGAATCGATTATCCATCATTCACGTCCCTATAGAAGATTATATATTACACAGACACTTAGGTAACCGGAATTATCAAGCCAAGATAGACGTTCACCACATCCTCATGGTAATTGGTAATGGAAAGATTTACCATTTCTATACGCGAGGAATGGTGAAGTAAAGGATTGCGACTCGGATTAGGGAATCAGAGAGCCGTGTTTGAATTCTAGTCGAGTTTATTATATTCACTTACGAAAGATATAAATCCAACTGCCCCCCCACGACATTCCAGCTAAGTGTAAATAGCAAAACAGACTGAGTTCTATAGTCTTCAGTCGCAGCCTATTCTTGGTGAAGGAAAACTCTGAATTCAAACCATCTTGGAGAGGGTTAGCCTCCGTCAATCATGCCCAAGACACACCACTTCTACTGGGCCAGTACATGTGGTTCCACTATGAATCTAACTGATTACGAGTCTTGTGATCTTGATACAGGAGACATTCACTACTCATTGATTGAATAGTTAGTGTAACATTCAGTTGAAATCTAAAAATTATTGTAAGACAATAGTTTTTTTTTTGGTTTTTTTTTCAGAAAATTACAATTAATAGAATTTAGCTTGCAAATTGTTTTAGAAGTCCGTTTTTCATTCTTCTTTTTGTATGCAATACTTGTTTCAGTTGTTATATACAATTCGTTTGCGCAGTTACCAATGGATTAAGCTTCCCACCCACACACGCCTATTCATATACGCTTTCTGAATTAACATTTACTATTCACTTATTCTATGATTGACTCATCTTTATCAAGGTTTGCATTTACGGCTTACCTGTGTCCTGCTGATCTTGACTTTTACAGAATTGGTTATTTTAGGAAGATCTGTAGAAAAAAAATTGTTGTGCGACGCAAATCGTTCTTTAGGATATCATGGGACGAAAGTGATATTTACGTTGAGGTAATTACACATGCGCATGAAGGAGAGGGGGTGGTGAAATCTTAAATTTAGATTAAAACATTTTTTTTTTAATCCGTGTCTTTTGTATATAGACAAGCCGATTTCATTTAGTTTCTTTTTTTATGTTTATAATAACAACGTAAAACAAAAAGCTTGTAAAATATGTCAAAATAGTAGAGTGACTCATTCTGATAAACAAAACGAAATAAGGTATATTGTTCTACCTACCAACTACCAATGAAAAAAATTACCTCAGCTTAACATAAATCTTCTCAAGGATTTTCCTAAAACTGTTCTTGATACATAAAAAAATTATATGTCATTTTCCTATGTTAAAGAAAGTGGAATCGGTGATCGGCTTCAAATTCTGGCCGAGTCTGTCGCACTCACTCCCCATTAATAGCCTTCGGAAAGATATGAATCCATTCCTTTTCTCCTCCTTCTATGGGTTAAATATCAAGGTGAACCGAGCCCTCTTTTCTCAGCCATTCTCAGAAAAGAACGAATCTGAATGCAAAACCGTGAAGAAAACACTCCACAGTATTTTCCAAGAAGTCATGGCAATTTGCAGATATTAAGGTGAAGGAAACTGTGTCGAGTCAGTATCGCTTACATTCTGTAGATTCCTGACATTAAAAAAACTTTCCGATGAATTCAGGGCAATTCTTAGAGAAGCTGGGGAAACCAATTGCCGACTAAGTCCTGAAGGTATATACGACTTTAAAAAATAGTTCTGTGTATTTCGCTTTTATCCTGTTCGTTATGTTAATAGCATTTATTGGATAAACTTTATTTTATACAAAAAATAATAGTTGTCGCCACTTCTGAAATCTCATAGTAGTGTACTGGACGGAGCTATTATAGAATGAAAATATATTAGTCCCGTTTCGTTTGAAACGTTTGTTTAGCGGCATATCAACTACTTATGGGTCATTTAATACCGAAAATTTAATTTTCTTGGGAGCATTTTCTTTACAAAAATTGTATAGTTGATATTTGGGGGGGGGGTCAAAAATATATTGCTGTGTTTTTTTTTGGTTTTTTTTTGTTTTTTTCAAAAATGTATTCTGCTAAATTTTTTTTGCCTCGAACGCCTCGTAGGTTTAAAGCTCATTTCCGACCTTGAACGGAACTCCAATATTCGTGCCGTCACAAAAGATGCTGGAAGAATAGTCGGTTCATTTGATCGCTTGAGAAAATACCTTAACTCCCTCAGTCATGCTTTATCTTTGCAAGAGATAAAGAGGAAAGAATGAAGTATTGCTAACATATCTGGGCAGGTTCTGCCTAATCCTCACTGTCCAACCTCGAAAGTGTTCAAGAGCGCTTATGCGGCCTTGGGGGTGATGAATTAGTCCCCAAATTGCAATCCTTATTCCACAGACAAAATGTTCTTCGTATCCACCTGTCGCACTCGGTACAGCTATCTATCTATCTATCTATCTATCTATCTATCTATCACATTTTCCTTCCCACCTGACACGGTCTGTACATCTGTCTCTCTCTCTATCTCTCTCTCTCTCTCTCTCTCTCACTCACACATTTTCTTACCCACCTGACACGCTCTGTACATCTCTCTCTCTCTTTCTCTCTCTCTCTCTCTATCTCTCTCTCTCTCTCTATCACATTTTCTTACCCACCTGACACGCTCTGTACATCTCTCTCTCTCTCTCTCTCTCTCTCTCTCTCTCTCTCTCTCTCTATCACATTTTCTTACCCACCTGACACGCTCTGTACATCTCTCTCTCTTTCTCTCTCTCTTTCTCTCTCTCTTTCTCTCTCTCTCTCTCTCTCTATCTTTCTATCTATCTATCTATCTATCTAAGAAATACATAACTTCCTCTGCCATGCTCTATATTTGCAAGAATAAGATCAGACCAAGAATGGAGTATCGCTGTCATATAGTGGGCTGGTGCTGCCTAATCCTCACTGTTCAGCCTCGGCAGAGTTCAAAAGCGCTTACGCAGCTTGAGGAATTATTCTCCACCCCTGAAACTTTTATCCAAATTTTAACTACTATATCATTATTATTGTGGCAAATGTTCGAACGAGTGACATTCCTTAGTTCCACCAACTCGGACCTTCCCAACTAGGACCCCCCCCCACCACAACCACCAGCACAACATTGCCATGTTCACGGCGGTAAACTATCCGCATTCCCTTCGTGTTAAATAAAAAGCACGTTCCACTTTGGCAGTTTCCTCATCAGAACTGTTACCTTGTGGAACAACTCCCGAGAGAATGCTTCCCTGACAACTACAATATTGATCTTTTTCAACCGATATTTGTCCTACCCATAATACTTATAATACCCTTTTACTTCCACTTCCCTTAGAAATCCTCTGCCTTGAGTGGCCCCTGGCCCTTGTATATGGTGAACTATCAGTAAATAAAAAAAGAGAAAAGTTTTTTTTTAATGCTATCTAAGCTCAGCATGTAAATACTTAATAAGCAAGACTTGCTAACTATTATGACAGATATGGAATTTACTGGGGCATTTTACTAAGTAAAATATCTTGTGAACTGCTTCGTAAATGAAAAGGTTGCGTTTTTCTCCCTGCTACCAAGGTCTGTGTTCGAGTTCAAGTAAAAATACCTCGCACTCGAGCTCAGTTAAAAAAAAAGCACCTAGCATTCAAAATGCTTCTTTTCAAATTAGGTCGATTATTATCACTCGTATTAGTGTAACACAGTCTTTTTCCCCAATTTAGATTGATTGATTGATTTGTTTTTACGGCTTATCAACCTTTTTTAAGGTTATTTAAAGTCGAAAAATATTTTTGGATTGTAAGAATGTTTTGGAGACAATAATGACTTTCTGATACAAGCCTTATTATTTAACCCATAGCCGGATGGGGAAGAGGTGTATTCATACCTTTCCCAAATGTATTTGCACATAAGTGAATATAACGAGCCCTATTCGAACTCGGCTCTCCGATTTCTCCTTCCGAGTTTTTCTCCATTACACCAGCCCCACATCTAAGCTTACAGCGGCTGGTATTCCCGGGCACTCAGCCATCTAGTTATGACCAGGTTCAACGTTACTTCACTTCGGTGATCGGACGAGAATCGGTGTTTCAACGTGACATGGCCGTAAGCTCCCAAGTCAGGTTAAACTTAGTAAATACCCATCTCGAAATATAGGTGCAGGTGTATTTGTATGTTTGCGGTGTACACATTTTATAACTTTCGGATGAAAACATTGTTACTCTCTTTCCTATTTTCCTTTCCGCCATATTTGTCTCTGTGTGATTTCGCTATTTCCTACCTTTCAGCGTAAAGGAGGTGGGGTATAAAATGAAAGCAAAAATACGTGTCATAAGGAAAGGTGAGAAAAGAAATTCGGATTAGAAATGGCTGAATTAAAAATATGTGAATAGGAAGCAGAAATTACGAAGCTTTTGAAATAACAGAGAAAAAAAAAAGGCTCGTAACCGTCCCTTTTATCATCGATGGCGCTTTTCCCGCTAGTTCTAAATAATTTCTTTTCAATTTCCCGAGGGATTTGAAGAAACCAGACGATTGCAGAAAGCGGCTCCTCCTGGGCAAGACGTTTCAGGGTGTCAGCGTACAATTGATTTAATAAAAAAAAAAAAAATCGGGGGAAGGAAAAACGATTCATTAAATTTTCTTACGCTTTTAGGGTTGTTTTCTGATGTATTAATCTTTTCTTTTCTTTTTTTCTTTTCTTTTTTGGCATCGGAGTAAAAATAAGTAACGATATTTACCGATCTTTCATGTACACTTATATCCGTCTGTTCTTATTTTAAAAAAAAAAAGCAAAATGAATTACTTTTTTGTTCCTAAAGAATACTTGTGCTTATTATGAGAGTAAATAATATTTAGTGGTTTTGCGTTAAGATTAAATTTTAGACAAAGAGTTTTTATATGCTTCATATTGACACGTGACTTGTTCTCCATAGTGACAATGATTTGATAATTATCGTCAATCGCAACTATATATAAGGTTCCAATAACTTGGACCGAATTTAAATGCGAATTAAGTTTAAGCGTCTAATGATTTTTTTCTTTTTCTTTCAGATTTGGCGGATATTTGGGCGATATTATTTTTCACACATAATTGCCATGACTTAAATAACATGATCCAATTGAGAACTAAATAAATATTCACCAATAACACTGATTTATTTACTGCTGACTTTGATCCGTCTTAATGAAACACCCTTATATATAATCTTTCTTAATGAAACACCCTTTATATATATATATATATATTAAAGACATCCACAAAAAATACCTAAGATTTAAAATGAATTTTAAAAATGATAAATAATTCTTGAAGGTTTTATTTTAGTTTTAATTTCAAATTAATAGATTAAAGTTAATATTTCCTATAAGTAAAACACTTTGTAATTTAAATTGATTGGAAAGGGGATTTTTACTGTAAAATATAATTGACACAAATGACGTGCGCGCCTTATTTATTTAATCTTAAAGTACTTTGTAATCTTAAATATTTAGAAAAATATTCTCTGTAATCTAGTTTTATTGGATTTTACAAATTTTTCCTTTAAATTTAGTACATTCGTCACTATTATTTTCTGATAATGATCGTTCGTATTTACAAAATATTATACACATACAAAAAATTTTATACATATACAGAAAAATTCAAAATTCTTATTAAAATATTAAAATATTGCCGTTCCGTTTATGATCAGTAAATATAGTTTTCACTCAATAATAATATCTTCTAAAAAAGTGAAATTAATATAGAATATTAAAAGATTTAAAAATTAATAATATTTCCTAATTAAAATTTTTAAAAAATGAAAACAATTCTTGTAAAATCTGTCTATATCTCTGAGATGAAGTATTATGATTATTTACATTATTTAAATTATTCGGGATGTTATCTTCATATTCATTGCTATATTTACAACGTTTCGGCCGTTGTACGCTCCGACCTTCTTCAGGATATTAGGATTTTGAACCGAATCCTTTATTTAGAACAATCTACCCCAATGAACGCAATAGAGTGTTCGGTTAGAAATTCCAGTCACCTGAAGAAGGCCGGATTGTACAACGGCCGAAAACGTTCTGAATATGGCAATGAAGATGAGGATAACAGCCCGAATAATGTAAATAATTCGTGTAAAGATTAATTATTCATCGGAAAAGAACTTTTTTCTGAAGACAACGGTGTCCTTAATATATCTTATTTCTAAAAGCATTTAAAAGTTTTCTAATTAAATGATGTCATAATTTCATTACATTTTTTTTTATTTTACGACTCAGAGCAAATTTTTGGTAAATGGTGTTTCTGTTTGACAAACACAAATTCATGATTTAAATTCTGTAATATAAATATGAAGTGGCTGAAATTTGAATTTCTCGAAACTTTATAAAATTAAGTATGTGGGGTAACGCATGTAAAAACAATTATCTGTTTTGAACAAGGTTTTCTAAAAAAAAAACTTAAAAAATAATTTCATTCACTAGTTAATAAGTTCTGAAAATTTGATTAGAATCTGACAATTCTTTGATTTTTGCAAGAATTTCTAATTTTTTAATGGCAAAAAAGAGGCTAAATTTCCTAATACTAACATTTTTAACCAAAATTTCGAACGTACCAGAAAAAATTAAAAAAATTAATAAAAAAATACTTTTGGGCTTCCATCGTAATAATAGCATAAACATTTTGACGATCAAGTTTGAGACATTGTTTTCTTCATGATATGCTCTTCTTTAGAAAGGTAACTAACACTAAAACGATATATAATATTTTATATAACAAGAAAGTTTTCGTATAATGCGTTTCGTCCTTTAGGACTTCATCTGAATAAATCAAATTTCATGTGTAGTCGCATCAATATAAACATAAACTTAATCAGATGTAGTCTTAAAGGACGAAACTGTGACGTCACCCCGTGCTGTCTGCCCCGTCGCCGTCCTATCCTGCGACGGCCAATGTGACTTGGTATTGGTCGCGGCACCAAATGTGACGTTCTAACCTTTTGCTGATTCGGATGGGAATCTGGTTAGATTTGGTATCAGCCTTGTCATTCCCAGCTCGCCTCCAACGTCTGGTTACCGAAGTAACTGTTTTAATTTCTAGTCTAACCTACCCACGTTGTGATTGGATCTTAGGTAGACGAAATCAATCAGTCGCCGGGCCGCAATGCAAGTCGAGTCCGAACAAGGGTAATACCGCACAAGTATATGTAAAAGAAATTAAAGTAACAACTCGAAAAGTTCAAATGTGTTAAAAAAGAATAACAATATTTTATATCTGGTTTCTGAATACAGGACTGCGTCTTTCTGCCAAACCCCTAATATGGATTCGTGACACTTTGTGTTTGTTAGGCGAGTCTTAACATCTTAAGTTGTTTTTTTTTCTTTAAGAAACTGGTTTTTTGGTGTATCTTCAGGCGACATTCGTAAAACTTGTTTTGGTGCCGTGAGTCTAAGTCGTTCTTCAAAAATAAATTTTTCTTGGTTAGAAGTTGAGGTCGTGATGCGTGGATCTTTCAGTCAGCTTTCTGCAAGGTGGGTCTCAGGGCTCACAGCTCAACTTTGTCTGCGTCTGCCAACTGCGTCTGTGTTACTCACTCTGCAACTGCTTGCCTGTCTCTTCAACCCCAACTGCCGTCCACTCGCTGCGACTCTGCTTATATGGACGCCGACCAAAACCGGGGTGGGCTTGTCGGGGTTTGAGGTTCCTTGATAATTCTAAATCCACA
>CAHIKZ030000311.1:527500-560000 GCA_903632075.3 Acanthosepion pharaonis | reverse complement strand
AAGCAAAATAAAATGAAAAAGAAAGAAACAAAATAAAATGAAAAAGAAAGAAGCAAAATAAAATAAAAAAGAAACAAAATAAAATGAAAAAGAAAGAAGCAAAATAAAATGAAAAAAGAAACAAAATAAAATGAAAAAGAAAGAAACAAAATAAAATGAAAAAAGAAATAAAATAAAATGAAAAAGAAAGAAACGAAAGAAAATGAAAAAGATAGAAAGAAAATGAAATGACAAAGAAAGAAACGAAAGAAAAGGAAAAGGAAAGAAGCAAAATAAAAGGAAAAAGAAAAAAGCGAAATAAAAGGGAAATAGTGTAAGGAAGGTCATAAAAAATGAAACAACGTAAACAAAAAAATTAAACAAAAATAGAAACTTGGTTGAAATTTGTTATGCTATGTCCTAACGATTCTCACGTATCATCTTGTTTGGAGATCTCGTCAGTGGCAAGAGGCTATGCTGAGGCCCAAAACAACGCTTCAAGGATTAGTTGAAGACATCCATAGCACAGGCTAACATCGAAACCATTGCTGCAAGTCAGCCTTCCAAGCGTAGGACTATCCGCGGGTTGACCGAGACTTTCGAGTCCAACCGTCAACATGAAGAGGATCTACGACGTACTGTCATGAGGGTCTGACTCTCTCAACCGCGTCCACTACCTACACTCCTGTGTGACTTCTGCTCGCGGCTCTTCCGGCGTAGGCTGGGCCTTCACAGCCATCTCTGCCAACGCCACCAGGGACGAGGGGAGAACGAAAATTGGAAGAAATGATGGCGATCCAAATGTTCGGAGGCAAACGGATGCTGTCAACGATAGATTATTTAACTTGATTTTCCTTGCCTTCTTAAAAAATAGAGTTGAGTGACTTCCATTTGCCTTCTCAATGGTTTTGATTGATTTGTTTTTTTACGCTTATCAACCTTTTGTAAATTATTAAAAGTCGAAATATTTTTTTTTCAATAAAGTTCACCCCAAAAAAGGCAATAAAGTCACTAAGACGCAAGGGGTTACTGGCTACAGAAAAATTAGAAAACAGAAACATTGCTAAGGAGCGAAAACAAAAGAAGTGAATCAGAAGATACAGATTGACTTTGCATTTGAATTTTTGAAGATTAAAGTTGGCTGCACAGCATGAAGCCAGAAGAGAGTTCCACAAGCGTGAAGTGCGAGAAAAAATATGTTAGCATAGAATTTATGCTTATCTATTCAACTCAACAATAAATTTATGAGACCACGTCGCTAGTCTAGGACTCTGCTTAAATTCATAAAGTCGAGCTACCCTAGCTTACTTGGAACATGCCGGGTAGGTTTTATCAACTCTAAGTTGAGTCTCTGTCTTCGGGCAAAATGCGACACAGTTATGGCTCTGTCAGCGGACAGAGACATAGTCGAGGAAAATAAAGATTAAGAGGTGCCCCATCCCGGGGGAAAGCTGACCGAGGCTACATCCCCTCATTGCACTAAAGAGGGGTATCGGTATTCACTACCGATGACAGCGCAACCGACGACAATTTTTATCCCTGGCCCGGGTGTACGCGTTCGGTTTCCCCACCTTATGTCACATCCAGTCCCAGTGGGGAAACCAGGGTAAATATACCCTAGCGAATAGTTCACCTGAACAGTTACCATTAACGTATTTATAGAAAATGCACAAGGAGACAACTTTGTAAGAATAATTATTTTCTTTTGCGAGTGAATATGGTATTAAAATGTTTTGGACATAATAATAATTTTCAGATAGAAATCCTGCTATTTAACCCATAGCTGAGGGTAAGAACAGGTAGATTAATAAATTTGTGATGTCAACGAACACTCGTTGCCACTTTTGTGATGTGAACGAATACTCATTGTCACTTTCGTAATGCTCGTTGTAGTAGAATCTTTGTAATCGCAGATACAACTATAGTAACGCCGTTGAACAATACTGATGTCAGACGCCTTCGAATAACACTCGCACTAATAGTATTTGCGCGATAATACTCGCTCGACGAGTAACCCGTATAGTGATCCGAATAGTAGAATATATAGTGAATAGAGTAGAGAATAGTGATCCGTATGGTAGCAGAGGATAAGAGTAGAAATAGCGATCTGTCTAGTATATACGCTAGAAATGGCGATCAATTAGATATCACGCTACCTCCCACATATGCGGTTCCACTCTGGTCACGTGATCTACTTAATTCAATTATGGGATCGCCTGTGTTTGCTCAGTGGCGGTCTATGTTCAAACTCAAGTGTCAGCAGCGACACTTCATTCCCATATAACAAATACCTACGCGTAAGTGAATGAAACAAACACGATTGAAATTCCACATTGTCTCTCCGATTTCTCACTCCGAGATGATATCCATTACACCCCCATCCCGCACATCCTAGTTCACAGCACTTGGAAGCCTCAAGCGGTCACCCATCCAGGTACTGACCAGACCCGACGTTTCTTAACTTCGGTGATCGGTCGGGAACAGGTGTTTACATATGATATGGCCTTAAGCCCTCCACGGTTTTGAATTCAAAGTATTCCGTTTTAAAACTGGCTGACACACAACACCCGTTTATTTAACATATATCTGAGGGCAACGGGTGAATTCATGTCTTACCAAAGAGCATAAGTGCGAAATGAATTCAACCGACTCGGTCAGCATTCTATTAACCGCACCAGTGCTCATTACTATACCTGTACATGCTTAGCGTTAACATTTTGCAATATTTATACAATATTTCTACTTGGATATGCAGTAAATCACAAGGGTTAACTGTTTGTAGAAGAATTAGGGAACAGAAACAATACTAAGGCCCAAACAGAAGAAGGATAATCAAGAAGACAGCATATAGCGATTGACATTGCATTTAAATTTGTGAAGATTACAGTGAAAGCATGAAGCCGGAAAGGAATTCCACAAGCGAGAAGTGCCGGGAAAAAAAACCTGTTAGCATGGAACTTATGGCTACGTTCACCCAAATAAATTGCTGAGGACTCGTTCCCAACCTAGTACTGCGATTGAATCATTAAAGTCTAGGTACCCTAGCGAAGAGTTACAGGTACCATAGATGTATTTATAGTAATGGCACAATGGTCAACTTTACGTCGGTGGGGAAAATGCAGTCAGGTTCGTTACGTTTAGTTTCTAACAGACACCCTTAGTATGTATCCACCTCTTCTCTGCTGAGACTGAGCCAGTCTTGGAGAAGGAAAACTCTGAATTCAAAATCGTATGTATCCCTGGCACGGCGCATACCATACAGCCTTGAAAAGTATTATGGCGTTCACTTTTAACTACGTCGGGAAATTTTGGACTATGGTTTCAACTAAAGTCGACGATAGCGTGTATGTAATGGCGGCTGAGTGTTTCGTAAATAACGTAAGATTTAAAACAAAAACAAAAAACACCCAGTTAAAAATAGAAGGATAGATATACCTTGCACATATATCTACACGTACATGAACATACTGACTGCAGAAGACATATAAGTATTATTTTGCAACAGTTTCTCAAGTTAGAACGAACTGCCGAAGTTTTCGAAATTCTGACTTTTAAACATAATGCTAGTGCTGAAGTTCTAATATCTGGGAAGTGTTTTAACATAGGATGGAAAATGTGGCACCGAGATCCAAACACGAATTGGACTAATGAAAGATGTATAACAAAAGTTAAGCAAGGTGAGAAGAAATGGAAAAATCATTATAAATAAAGAAAAGCCTCCTGGATTGCTATATGGTATCTATCTTCTTATATGGCAATGAATGGTGGACAATTTCTCTGAGAAAAAAAAAACTAAAAGCAGCAGAAACGTAGGTCTTCATAAAGATACTGAAGATTCCATGGACGGAGAGAGTAAGTAACAAGTAAATCTTAAAGAAAATGGCAACAGAAAGAACACTTATACTCAGAATCAGGAAAAGAAAGCTAAAAGGAGGGCTTGGAAAACTTAACCCTCACGGGGTATATTGAGGGTATGAGTGATAGAAGAAGGTAGTTTGTTTAAATGGATGGGAGAATGAGAGTAAAAGGAGTCTTAGTAAAGAAAGAAAAATTGCTAAGGGCCATAAGAAGAAGTTGTGAAGAGCCATGATTGCCTATGTCCTGAAGTGATGCAGCACATAGAAGATATCAAATGTCAATATGAAACTATTTCTCTGATAAGACCTATGTGTTTCCAAAGTTCTCTTTCTTTTGCACGACTTGGTATTTGATGCAGTTGTTATTAAACTCTTGTGTTTTCACTGAGATGAGCAAACAAAAGAAACGTACTTTGCACTTTCTAAAGATTAACTAGTGTGACATACTCAATGTGAAAAGCTAAATAATGTATTGGTCAAAATATTAAACCAAAATATTAAACCAAAATTATCAGTAATTGTTGACAATGCTAAAAAAATAAAATAATACTGCTGATAAAAAACAAAAAACAAAAAAAAACAAACATAATTTAATTTCAGAAATAGAAAAACTATCAGTATAAAAGGTTTTCTCAAAATGTTTCAAATGTTTTATTTTTTTTTGTTTTTTTTTTCAAAATATATTTACTTCTTAAGTTGTTTCATACATCATCTTCATAAATCCTTTAAGATTTTATATCTCATCAAGTATTTTGTATTGAAAACTCATTTAAATACCTGCTATATGTTTATATATTTAACAAGGTATGGCACAAGGATCTATTTGAGCTCCTCATAAAACTAGATCTATTTGGAAAAGATATTAGAATAATACAGAAGTTATACTGGGAACAAACCACCTGCATACGAGTAGAAAATGAATGGAGTAGCTACACAAAAATAAAAAGGGGCATGAGACAAGGATACATCTTCTTTCCAGATTTATTTAACCTCTATAACACCATTATCCTAAGGGAACTGGAAACCTTACCAGGATTTATTATCGGTCAGTTTAATCTTAACAGTATAAGAAATGCAGATGACACTGAGTTGATGACTGACTTGAAAAGAAAATGGCAGGACCTCCTAGGCAGGTTAGTAGTTGAAAGCAAGAAAAAAGGATTAACTATCAACTGCAAGAAGACAGAAAGTATGGTCATCAGCAACAGAAAAAAAACCCAAGATACAAGTTACAAATTGGAGATGTCACCCTCAAGCAGATGCAGAAGTTTAAATATCTGGGAATTGTTTTAACAGAGGATGGAAAATGCAACACTGAAATCCAAACAGACTAGTGAAAGAAACATCCCAAAAGCTAAGCAAGGGACTGAGAAACCAAAAGGTTTTTTCTAGAAAAAAAGAAAAGAGTGCTGGATTGCTATGTGATATCATTATGTATATAGCAGTGAATGCTTTGGATAAGGAGAAAACTGGAGGCAGCAGAAATATGGTTCTACAGAAGGATACTGTAAATTCCATGAACAGAGTGAGTAAGTAACAAGGAAGTCTTAAAGAAAATGACAACAGAAAGAACACTTATACTCAGAATCAGGAAAAGACAACTAAAATTTTATGGACATAGAATGAGGAAGGAGGGCTTGGAAAATTTAACCCTCACAGGTCTTGTTGAGGTTAAGAGTGATAGAGGAAGGCAGCAAGCCACTTAGCTGACGAGTTTGTGTGGATGGATGGCGGAATGAAAGTGGAAGGAGCCTTAGTAAAGAAAGAAAAATTGCTAAGAGCCATAAGAGATAGGAAGTTGTGAAGAGCCATGATCGCGTATATCTTGAAGCGATGAAGATATCAAATGTTAATGTGAACCTATTTCTCTGGACATATAATGAAGGAGGAGGGCTTGGAAAACTTAACCATCACAGGACATTTTTAAAGACAAAGATATATGGGAAGGCAACGAGCCATGTGTGAATGGATAGCAATACGGGGTCTGGAACCTTAGCATGGGGAGAAGAACTGCTAAGAGCCATACGCGATAGAAAGTTATGAAGAGCCTTGATCGCCTACGTCCTGAAGGGATGCAGCACATAGAAGAAGAAGAAGAAGAAGAAGAAGAAGAAGAAGAAGAAGAAGAAGAAGAAGAATTTTACCGAAATTGTGGTGTCGATATGTAGTATACAACTATCTGGGCTAGGTCAAATAAAGGAGCGACGAAAAACAACAAAAAAAAAGAAAGATGTAGGAGGGCCTGATTGAAATTTAATATAAATTGGTTGAATGTCAGACTGTCGAATTTTATCAACAGAGATCCGGAAGAGGCCAAGGGCCGATTGTGTGAGGAGAGGTGGTTGTGAACAGACAGGCCACGTGGACGTTTGCTAAGATAAGGATAACGTGATTTGACATTAATTAATAAACAAGAAATTACTTATCTTCTCCACCCCAAGAGGAAAAAAAAAAAAAGAAACCCTTTCTAAGCTTTGTTCCTAACATTTGTATTATTTACTTGTATCCCCAGAACGCCATATTCACTCTGGGACGCTTTCCGATGGTGGAAAATTCCAAGATATCCCTTGTTTTATTTTAAGAAATCCAACGGTGGATTGATCAGTTATAACATTTTTAGTATAGGATATATGGAAACTGAATATATAGGCCACTTTATCTAACACCGAAAGATGCTTCTTCTGTTCCTTCTTCTATGTGCTGTTGTCTTTCAGGACGTGGCTTACACCGGTTCCAGTACGATCTCTGAAGTTAAGCAAAATTGAGCTTGGTCAATATCTAGATGGTTAACAGCTTGAAAATACCAAGTGCTGTAACTTTGGATATACGTATAGTGTAGTGGATAATGGTTCGGAATTGTTAACCGGATATCCGAGTTCCAATTCCAGTTGAGGTTTTTATGTCCACATACGAGCAAATATTCTAGAAAAGGGTATGAATTCACCTCTTCTCGCCCCCAGCTATAGGTTAATTAGTAATACGTGTATCACTAAAACCATTATTATCTCCAAAAAATATTGCGTACAAAATATTTAGATTTCTGTATTAAATACCCCATAGAGGCTGATATGCCGCTAAAAAAAAACAAAAAAACAAAAAAAAAAACAACCGACTAACTTTCAAGACGTTTGCGACCATGGTTCTCCGGAATTTCCTTTCTGTTGGAACTGAGTTGTCAAAGACAACAGTAGAAAACCGGAATCGGTTTAACAACAATTTTATTACCTTTTGGTACAGGGAAGTATATTGTAGAATATAAACTAAGGAAGAAAATGTTTAGCCGTGAATGAATGTTTTCAGCAAAAACTACTGCTGCCACTGCTCCTGTTGCTACTCCTCTTGATGTAGGACTATTTTCATGTCTTTCGTCCGACGGCCGCGTCCAAACTTGTAAGGAAATATTCTCCCTCACAACATTGTCCTTTGTAGCTCTTAATAAATGTTGTCTTTTTGTTATCTCTCCTAAACCTTGTTCCACAATCAGTTTATTCAACCACGCTAGGTAGGTTATACGTTGATTTCCTCTGTACCGCATGCCTTCAGTCTGCCCTGTGAGTATCAAATTTTCCAACCCCTCTTTCTTCATTACCTGCCCTAGAAATTTGAACTATCTCTTTTTGTTGTTAAGTATAAGTTTCTTTTCTGTTTCTATTTTTTCGAAATCGTCGTTGCTCACATGATCGGTTTATGGCATTCACAGCATCCTTCTGTAGGTCCACATTTCTGTTGCTTCAAGTCTTTCCTTCACCTGTGAGGAAATTACCCAGCATTCACTGCCATATAGAATTGATATTACGGTACATTTCAATACTCTTTTCTTTTGTTTCTAACGATTTTTTTTCTGTTTCTTAATAACTTGCTTAGCTTTTGAAAGGCATCTTTCGCTATCCCCATGCGTTTTCGGATTTCAGTGTCGCATTTTCTGTCATCTGCTAAAACACTTCCCAAATATTGATGTACCTGATTCATTTTGGCATCCCCAATTTGTAATTTGCATGTTGGACTATCCATTTTGCTAACAACCGTGCATTTTGTTGTTAGTCATGTTCTTAAATATCTTTGTCAGGTCTGAACTCTCAAACAACCATCTCCATACAACCGTTTTCTCGGATCAGGGATTAAAACTGGCTTCAATCGTTTATCAGACTGGCGCTATAAAATCTCAAATGAATAGCTTTACCAAATAACAAAGAAAATCACTTGAAGACTTCCAACAGCAACAACAATAAAAAAGGATAGCAAATGTAACTAGAAAGCAAGAAAATGATATCATGAAGATGTCTTTCTATACTACCTTAAACAAAAGGTTAACTCCTATTAATGCTAGAAAGAGCGATAACAGTTAGTGGACCAAGAACTGGCATATTATTGATATTTCCATACCAAATGTCACAAATATAGCATACTGATTGAGAAAATTACAAACTACTCTGATTTGAAATTTCATATAACAATATTTTTTGGAATACAGGAAGAAAATATCGAAGTTATTCCAGCAGGACCGTCTTAACGTATGGCTCCTAGGAGCACTTGCCCGGGGAGCATTTGTGTATGTTAAGTGACTTGTATTACAGAAGTCCCTTTTTAGGAAGTACTAAATATAGAAATTACTACGACAAGCCACGTGTATTGTTATTGGTGAAAATAAATGTCATAATAGAAATATCCATTTCATTTGAAATGGGTCTCGAAAAAAAAAGAAATTGGCAAAAATGTCTTCTTTTGACCTAGAAGACACCGGAAATGACAAGGACTTTCTTCAAATAGGTTACCCACCTATATAAATGGAAGGGCTGGTTGTCTCGCTAGTTCAGTTCATTGCATACATTTTCGCTATCACGTAAAAGATCAAGGAATTGACTCTGACTCCCGACGATCAGTCTTGGTACAGTCCTAGCACAGATTCGCGGGTAAAATACTTATTTCTGTCTTTTAACATTTGTGACCAAAACTACATTTGACTTTCTGTTGGAATTTTTTTTCTCTGGTTTTTAGTTAATTCTTAAATTCCACCCCCCCCCTGGACTGAATCAATATTGTTTTGAATGTTTCATTGTAATATATTTATATTTTTACTTTTGTAAATAATTTTTATTGTTATAAAACTCTAGCGTCTATAGTATTTTTTTAATTATCTTTTTTCTTTATTCTCCTTTTTTTCCTCTTCTCTCTCTCTCTCTCTCTCTCCCCCTCTCTCTCTCTCTCTCTTTTCTTTTTCTTGCAACCGTAACAAAATGGCGGCTCGTCTTAATTTCTGATATTCATTTCAAAACAAAAGCAGCAATTCATCTGTCTTAAGTAAAACAAATAATTTTCTCATTCAATGTTCATTTCACAACAATAACAAAAAAGAAAGTAATTCATATTTCTCTTATATATATATTTGTTTGATAAAACTGACATTGTATTTATGTTTGCCTAAAAATGTCGTTTTCTGTTGATTCATTTCATTAATTTGGATGAAGAATTTCACTTATTAAAACATCAGTTATTGCAACTAGCTACATATTTTGACTTAAGCATTAATGCAAATATGAAAAAAGCAGAAATAACATTAGACCTACTATAGACCTATTAATAGCATTGGCATGATTATTGGATATATTTATACACTCTATATGAACCCAAGTATAGGATTATGCATATTAGTAACCGAACCAGATTCGATCACAACATTGAACACTTGTACGGCAAGCATGCATGGTTCTTTTAGATTATGAATTTATGACGCAGTACTAATTACTAGATATTGATAGTTTGTGAATATATGAAAAGATAAACTTTTTAATTGTGCAACTTAAGAAAAGTGTCGAATGTAGACTTGCAGACCTATACATAGATGAGGCTAGATCAGTGCCAGACCCCCAAGCTGTGCCACTAAGCTAGGTCTATGTCTTGTCCGGCAGCTTTCTTAATCAGCACATCGTAGAGAGATTGTATTAAGAATAAATACTGTTCATACAATTAAAGGAAGGACATGTCCATTATGGAAGAAATGTTTAAATATTTAAGTCTTACTGCAAGCGTACTTATATAATATGACCCTAAATTCCTATGTGGGATTAAATACTAAATATTTAAGATATATATTTCCAGGTGAATAACCCTTTCACCAGAAATGAAACGTAATGTTTTGAGTGGAGTACAGAAGGGGAGCCAAAGAGGAGGGGAAAATAGGAAAACATTCAAAATTAACATCGTGGCTTAAAACAGGTGCAACGACAACAACTCATATCATTCCTTCATATATGGTATTCATATCAGTATCCACTTCTATAGTGACAGCCACTAGTACTCTTCATTCAGATATGCCACCCACATTCATTCCTGCTACCAATCATCAAGTTTCTGTAGACATACCATCATTGACTGTTGCTGTTTCTAGTGACATTTTACAAAAGGAAATCTATAACAAGGCAAATCTCATGGACACATGGCACAGTGGATAAAGACGTTGGTTAGATCCAGTGACAGGATCCAAAGAGTGTAAGTTCAATACCCGGTTAAGGCAGTGGAGAACTTTCAGAGGGAAATTAACAGGAGATATCTGATAACAGACACCCATTAAAAACATGGCACGTGGAACTAGAACAGTCTACCCTAGTGAGCGAAATAAAGGGTTCAGTTCGACATTCCAGCCACCTGAAAATGGCCGGAGCGTACAACGGCAGAAACGTTGTGATAAATATGGCGACAAAGATGAGGACAATAGTCCGAATAATGTAAATAATGTAAATCTATAACAGTATGTGAGTTTGCAATCCAAGAGACAGAGAAAGGCTATTGAACAATAATATTAATATAAAACTGGTATTTTTCCTGGACCTTGTTAGGGTAAACACTCTTGGTAAGTCATGAGACTTCCGTTGCTGTTATGAAAATATTATTGATATTGTGTTTAGTGAGGCGGGGAAAGTCAATGAAGGAATTAACAATAGATTACTGGATTCGTAATGGGCCCTCATCATGTCAGAATCATGATAGCGACTTTTTAAACACACGCGGAGTGTATAAAATTGCTGGAGTAGAGAATATGAAGGTAAAGTATCTATCAAACAATGTGTTCAATCGTGAACTACGGAATGGCGAGTGCGTAAAACGTGAATGGCTGATCTATTCACCAACCCAAGGTCGTTTTTACTGCTTTGTACGCCGCCTATTGTCCAAGAAAGAATCTCCCTTTCCTACATCGGGGTTCAATGACTGGAAACACAGTAATGTTATTGCAGAAGATGAAAATGGAGAAGAACATCGAAAGTGCATGACATCATATTTGATAAGCCGTAAAGAAACTAGAATTATAAATTCTTTATTACTTGAATAACATGGCTAAGAGCAGGGATATTGGCATAAAGTGCTGACACGTTTAGTTTCTGTAATTCGCTTTCTTGCTTCCAGAGGTTTCTGTCTTTTGTAATCTAAGAAGGGGATAGGTGAAAAATAGAAACGCGGGAAATCAAAGAAAATATAAAAAGAATCAATTATCATATATTTTCTTTACCTTCTTTTTTTTTTTTTAATCATTTCACCCAAAACAAGGCAATAAAGCTACTAAGATAGAAGGAGTTACCGAATATGAAAGAACACGAGAAAAAAGAAAGAAAATCATTATTAAGGAGAGAGGACAATAAAAGAAGAAAAATTAAGAAGACAGAAAATATAGACCGCATTTAAACCGATTGTAAAACTGAATGACAGAAAGAAGTCCCACGATCGAGAAGTGCGACAGAATAAACTTCTAGAATAGAACTTATTTTTACATCTAGAAGAAGGAAATTACTGGAAAGTAATTGAAACTCACCTGAAGCGAGCTGAATGTGTAATGCTCCTCATGCCAATGACACTTCCACCGAGCTTCACTACGGCTTTTGACTTCACTGAGTTTGATGTGTTCCTCTCGAATTTTAAATTGGGGTCATCAGGAGAGAATGTGCACCGTTTCGGGGCCTTCCTCTCAACGGTTTCAGTTGCACACCGGACCCCCCTCACTGATGTGAGGCCCCATTATAACGATATACAAGTCTTGTAGATAAACTAGTTCAAATGTGTAACGACGAAATTAAATTTACGAAAATACGAAAAACGAAAAATTCTAGATATGTCAATTTTAAAATGATGTGTCCTAGCTATCATTTTAGTACTGCGCATGAATTCGTAAAGTTTAAGTAACAAGTAGTAATGCCCGTCAAAATATTTGCTATGAAAATATTTATAGAAAAGCCACAGGGAAAAAGTAACTGACCCCAAGATGTTACGTCAGGATCAATAATATTGCAGATAATTCTTTGGATTTTGTCAATAATCTTTACATATTTAGCAGAAGGACCAGACTCGATGTGACAGCAATATTCATTACATGTACGAATCTTAGACTTATACTATTGGAAAGTTCCACAAGCCAGACTTTTGAAAGAAGAAACGGTTACAGCTTGCCATTTCAACCATTCTAAGTTTCATTTTAATGGAAGATAGTAGCAGTTAATAGAGCCCAACATACTGGACACACGCCAAATTGTCTCATATAAAATCATGTCATGAAAAAAAAAAAAAGCCTGCACTGTCAATACGTAACGATTGCTTATCAGCCTTTTAAAGGGTATTCCAATAATTTGGACCGATTTTAAATGTGAATTAAGTTTAAGCGTCTAATGATTTTTTTTTTTTCTTTCATATATAACAACTTAAGTCTTTAGCAATTTTAACCGTGGAAAGATTAACAATGTTCACTGTGTCGTGCCAGAAAACGTCAGATGTCCCTGCTGTATATCTCGAGATTCTTGACAAAATCCGAAAAAGGGTCTGTAATGTAATCGGTCCTGACCAGGAATCTCGACTTAAATCATTTCAGTCGCCATCTCCTGTCTTCATCAACCCTGCTCCTTTATTGTTCTTTTCTCACTTCTCACAAAAGATTTCTCATTCTTTTTATTCCTTATAACTCAGTGCATCATAGTGACATTATCGCCTTGCTTGGTAGAAACGTTAAAAAAAAAGAAAAAGAAAAAGATAAAATAAACAGAACTTTGGCTTCTAAAAATAGCCTTTTCCTAACAATTTAAAAGAAAACGTATATAGAGTAAATATTTTTTTTACATACAGCGTGGGCGCAAAAATATCTCCCAGAAATATCTGACGAATAATGATAATACATTAGTGGCAATATTGTTTTCATTTAGCTCATGTCTTGCCATTATGTGGGAGGTATTTCTGGAAAGTATATGTTGGAGGTTTTACTATCGTACCCTATACTTTTATAGACTTTGATAATTTTAAAGCCAACAACGTTAGTTAAGCCGTATTTTGCAGTATCGGTTTGTCTGCCATTTCACATTACTACAAATTTATTGAGTAGTACCGAAAAAAATTACGAATTATCTAAATAAATTAAAATAATCTGTTTAATTAAATTTTCTTAAAATTGCATCGAATTATTTAAAAACTGAAAAAATAGTAATTTTGTTGAATTAATTAATTATTAATAATACAAACACGAATCATTTTTAAGTTAAAACTCACTTCCGGCTACATGCCTTCCACTTAACTTTAATCTTCAAAATGTTTAAATGCAATGTCAATCGGTATCTGCTTTTTTCCCGATTGCTCGTCTATTCCGCTCGCTGCCTAGTAATGTTTCTGCTTTCTAATTCTTTCACACCCTGTAACCCTTTGTGTCTTAGTGGCTTTACTGCCTTGCTTGGGGTGAACTCGATAAAAAAAAACGAAAACAAACATTACAGAATTATTTAAATATACCGAATTTTTATTCCATTTTAATTGTATTTAACTGAAATAAATAAATAAAATAACTAAATAAAAATTATTTCAATTAGTAAAACTAATCTTCTGTTAAATTGATTTTTATTATTATAATTTAGAAAACATTTAGGTTAAATAATTTTTCTAAGATCGGTGGAGAACTTGGTGTTAATATACCACTGGTATTTCGCCTGGACCTTGTTAGGATAAAAACTCCTGATAAGTCGTGGGACTTTCATGGCTGTTATGAAAATATTATTGAGATTGTGTTTAGTGAGGCGGGAAAAGTCAAGAAAGGGATGGCCTTTATCATCTAATGTTAAATTTGAGGCAAAGATCGAAGTGAAGCTTCCCAGATCTCTACAATCTTAACCTGTTCAAGACTATGGTTAACCTTTATCTTCCACACATATCCGTATAATCTCTGCCTCTTACATTGTACCCCTCTATCTAGAGTGATTACCAAGCCTTGTACAGAGTGAACACCATTGTAAAAATATATATAATCAGTTGCTATTAATAAAACACGAGAACTTCTATTACGTAGGACGGGTATTCGGCTAGTATGTAAAGTAACAAGGAATGATAAGTGACACTGCACGGGCCGTCTATTGGCGCAAAGGAGAAGTTTTATGCGGACAAAACGGGTGTTAGCTAAATTATCGTAATTAACACGCTACCTTCTCGTTTTTGTTTGGTTAGCCTGAATGTGTTATACTCGTCGTCGTCGTCGTCGTCGTCTCAAGTGCCGTGGGGGATACACCCTGGGCGAATGGTCCAAAATCAGAGAGGCCACTGTCTTGTGTTTGTTTGCATCATTGTACTAAGCCCGAGAAGTCTATTATTTTCTGTTACAGCTCGTGATAGAGACGACATGCAGGGTGGATTTGTTTTTAAAGTTACCTTCTTCTAACGTTTGCCTAAAGAAGCGGAACCTAGAAAGCAGGAAGGTGGTTTTAATTCAGATTTTTTCATCTACTAGACTGGTTGCTAACCAAGGCTAGTCTGTACTGCTATTAACACATAGATGGGAGGGGGAGATGGATTCATGTCTTTTCCATGTAAGTGAATGCAATGACATCTATTGGAATTCGATCTGAGCTGTCTATTACTCCACCGTTCCTTCGATGTGCTATAGGCACAAAAATAATTCATGCCTCAAGTATAAACCTTAAGTATGCCTCAAGTATATATACAGAGTGCGATGGAAAAATTGTCGTTATTTTATATTTTTCATTTCGCTCATGCGCGTTGTTTGTTTTTGATTTGGTCGACTGCACAGTATAGTGGGGTCATCTGGGCACCCTCTGTGAGAAAAAGATAACCATGACACAATTCACTCCGCCAGAAATTTGGAAACGAGATGCTGTACTACTTGACATTCACGCTGGAAGCTCCAATACAAATATTTCAGAGTGTTTGGTTATCAATCTGGGGACTGGGCAGAGGATATTTTTACAAACCTTTAATACTGTATATTTATTTTTAATTTTTAAATAATACCGGATATTATGGTGGGTGTGGTGCAAGGTAATCATAGTTGTCTCCCCTTTGAGCAACTCGACTATAAAAGAAATGGTCAAACCTCTCTTATGGGCAGTAGTCAAACTGCACTGAATGAAGCTTCACTACAAACTTTAGGGTTCATGTAAGCTTATTTATGTGGATTAAAACAATTCGACAGTTTTAAATACTTTGGTCATCATTTACTCTATGCATGTCATGATATAATATAGTGTTTTAAAGTCATTAAGACAGAAGGGTTTACAGAGTGTCAAAAAAATAAGAAAAAAGTTCTTAAGTAATGAGAACAGTAAAAGAGTAATTAAAAAAAGACAATAGATAATGATTGATATTGCATTTAAATTTTTGAAGATAAAATTTTGCTGGAAAGAATGGAGAAAGAAGGAGAGTTCCACAAGTGAGAAATACGAGAAAAGGATCTGATATCATAGAAATTCCGGCTACATTTAACCAATTCAACTGTGAAGTGAAGAGATCTTGCCGCCAATCTGTTACTGCTTTTAAATTCATAAAGTCTAGGTACCATAACAAAGAACTCATCCGAACAATTACCATGAAAGTATTTATAGAAAAGGCACAGGGCAGTTACATTACGGCGGTGGAAAAATGACTGAAGGACCAACAATATTGCTGATTCTTCTTTGGATTTTATCAAGAATATCTAAATATAGGGTAGGATTTGTTAAAGATTGCCTAACTTCTTTTATATACTGCTCTATTCCATTGACTGTCAAACTTTGATCGAAATGCCAAAGTAGTTACCTCTTTCATGATATAAAACGGCTTTCTTTGCTTAAGTAAACAATTTCGTCCTAAAAGCAAAACAATCGCTTATTTACGGAAAATGAATAACAAAGCAGTTATATTTTCAAGCTTAATTTTAATTCTGAATATGCAAATATATTATCACCAGATATGTCAAGATTGACAATGTATAAGACAGATGCTGTAAAATATAAATAACAATCACGCACAAGAACTGACAGACGACAAACTTTTTTTTCAAAATTTAAAGCGTAAAAACACATACAGAAACTCGGAACTTTATATAAAGGGTGTTTCAATAAGACGGATTATATATAAGGGTGTTTTATTAAGACGGATCAAAGTCAGCAGTAAATAAACCAGTGTTATTAATGAAAATTTATTTATTTCTCTATTGGATCATGTTATTTAAGTTATGGCAATCATGTGTGAAAAATAATATCGCTCAAATGTCCGCCAAATCTAAAAGAAAAAGAAAAGAATCATTAGACGCTTAAACTTCATTCGCATTTAAAATCGATCCAACTTTTTGGAACACTCTTTATTTGTCTTTATTCATATTAGGCTAGATGATCTAGGCAATTAGAGCAAACCTATAGCGATTAAACCTAATCTATGCATTAAAACCAAAACCGAATTCATTACTTCTCCGAATAATTCGCTATACTAAATAAACCCGACGCACCACAGATTTTTCGGTAGCATTGATTCCAGAATCGTGCCGTATTTTAAATTTTGCTGGACCAATAAAAGTCACTAAGTACCAATAGAACCTTTGACCCCCTAATTGTAATTTATCTCTACTTACATTAAGCATATTACACACAACGCTTCGAATGGCCGCCCGGTGAATTCATCATCATCTTGCGGCCTCAGCCGAGATTGAACTCACTAATACTTTGATTGGTGTAGTTCATAATCTTGTCCAATAGCTGAATTCTTGATGTTTCGCTAGGGTTATCAAGGGTGTTTTTTATCGTGACACCAACACTAAATGGATTGCCAACCAAGGCTGAGAGAGACTCCATTTACCCTCATCTAAGAGCTGGTTTGAATTCAGAGTTTTCCTTCTCCTAGACTAGTTGCCATCCAAGGCTATAGGACCCAGTCTGTCCTGCTATTTACCTATAGCTGGAGGGAGAAGAAAGAGGATTCACACCTTTCCCAAAAGTGTTAGCACGTCATTGAATGTAATGGATTCGACTGGAATTCGAACTCGGCTCTCCGATTCCTCAATCCAAGCCGCTATCCATTACTTCACCGTGCCTCCTGAAACGGTGAATTAGTCAGTCAACCGCGTGTCCGAATTAACATGTATACCGGATTTTCTTTGAAAATCGGTGGGGAACGGGTACATCACTTCAGAATTATTCAAAAGCATTTAGATTCATGTTACAATTAGACTTCATGCTGAAATCAAAAAATCATGAAAACTTTTATACTTTTCTTATATGCCGTAACCCACCAAGACGTGGGCGATTATGGCTCTCCATAACTTCTTATCCTTTTGTTATACCCCCCAGCGACATGAGGACGGAACTTTGGACTGGAAGAGACAGCAAACCTCTGTGTTTGCTGGTGCTCTGCTCGTCGAACTCTCTGCCTCCGGGAAGAGAGGAATCCAGACAAAGCTTTGCCGAAGGGCAGAGTCTCGACTGGGGAGGTAGACAGCTACCCGATCCCGTGTATGTAGGGTTTGCATTGTGCGTACCAAATTCTCTAAACCTTCTTTCCTCATGAGTCCAAAAAATTAATTTACACTATTTAGATTGTTTGGACTATTGTCCTCGTCTTTATTGCCATATTCACGGTGTTTCGGTCGTTTTACGCTCCGGCCTTCTTCATGTGATATACGCTAGAATTTCGAACTGAACCGTATATTTTAAGGATACATGGCTTAGTGGATAAAAACGTTGGTTGACTTGACTTGACTTGTTGTGAGTTCAATACCTGGCCACCGCAGAGGTGAACAAAAACTTTGGAGAGTTGCCAGAAAAGGCATGGCACGTGGAACTAGAACAATCTTCCCAGTGGATGAAATAAAGAGTTCGGTTCGAAATTCCGACGTATGTCACATGAAGAAGGCCTGAGCGTACAACGGTGGAAACGTCGTGAATATGACAATAAAGATGAGAACAACAGTCTGAACAATGTAAATAGGATAAATAATTACAATACACAGATACTTAAATATACACAAATGTCTCACTAAGTCTAAGTAAAAGTGTTCTTTGTTCACGTTTTCCTTAAAATGTCCTCGTTGCTCATGTGGTCTATCCATGGTATTCTCAGCATCTTCCTGTAGAACTACACTTCTGTCGCTTCCAGTATATCCGCCAGGAAATTATCCATCAGTAATTTCCGAATTGCAGTTTTTATATTACATAGCAGTTCAGTGCTTTCTTCTTTGTTTCTAACGAAATTTTCCTGTTTTTCAAGACTTCGTTTAGCTTTTGCAAGATATTATTCACTATTCCAGTGCACCCTCAGCTTTCTGTGACACGTCTGATGTCATTACCCTCTCTCCCAATGACGAAAACATTTAATGCTGCAACATTATAGAATAAATAGAGGATACTATCTTTGGGATTTTATCAAACTCAAAGTAGATATTTACAAAGTTCAGCTTAAGAATACGCTCGTAGCATAGAAGTTATCAGCACGAAAAGGTGGAATCTGCATGCAGCGTTAGATATATATATATATATATATATAGATAGATAGATAGATATTAAATAAGCACTACACATCGAGCGTGAATGTGGAACATGCATCAAATGATTAGATTATTATAGTCCCATTGGTTCGGCTCTTATACCGACCCTCATTGAAACTGTCGAAAACAAAAAAGCTGTGACTTTAAAGTAGAACAGAGTTCATCGTACAGTGAAATCAAGGAATGTGTGTGTCCTTCCGGAAATTAGCCATATCAAACAAGACCAAGTAATCCTACAACTTTGCTAGGTGTAAAAAGAATCTATTACAAGTTCCTTTCCATAGATAGATAGATAGATAGATAGATAGATAGATAGCTATAAACACGCGAAGATAGATTGATAGAAAGATATGAAGTGAGTAACAAATAAACAATAGATATGAACAGACTGAAATAAATAGATAGATAGATAGATAGATAGATAGATAGATAGATAGATAGATAGATAGCACTTTTTAAACAGGCCAAATTTAAAGGCCCTTAAATTCCGCAGAGTAAAATCGTTTTTATCAAAATCTCGGCGTTAACTTAGAAAGACGAGAGAAAAAATGAATTTTAGGCCAAATAGATTTAATAAAATAATTTTCGAAATACAGTTATCTCTTCTTATCTAAGCGCCCACGTTAAGCTTTACCCTTAATCAGAACTTTTTTTATTTCATTTTTTGTTTCAATGTTATTAAACCTCGCAGAAGAGACAATATAAAAGTTTACTTAAATATATAAGAACTTTGACATCGTTTAAAATATTTCATTTTTTTTTTCTTTTAACTTTTTATTCCCCCTTTGCGTTTTTTATTGAATTCTTTTTTAGTAAACCCAAAATATATACAAAAAGAAGGAAACGGAAAGAGAGAGAGAGAAAGAGAGAGATGGTGGAGGGAAAGAGTGAGAGATGGGGGAGGGAGAGAGAGAGAGAAGAAATTATATACAAACTGTCGCACCCGACAGAATTGCTCTAAAATAATAATCTTCGCTTTTTTTTTACATTCCCTGTCCGACCCCCTAGCGAGATTCCGTATGTGATTTTGAAACAATTATTTTCTAGTTTTTGTTATATATATATATATATATATATATATATATATATATTGCAGTATAAGAATAGTTTTTATTTATCCTTCTATATCATGTGGAGTATAGTAAATGTAATTTCTTCATTTTCCCTCATATTTTCAGTGACATCCCAAGAATCACCCGCAGCTCAATGGCAAGAGTAACAAAATTACAAACTATATAACTAACCAAAATAGAAAAGAAATTCAACCTAAAAGTTGAATAAAAAAAATAGAACTCTCTCTCAAAAAAATTATAGACAAATATTTTGTCATTTTTCTTTCTTCTTTGATGATACGATGAACGTGGAAAGCAATGAAAAACGAAGACTGAATCTAAACACTGTCGCCTAAAGAATCTTCAGATCTCACTAGCGTAAGATTTCCAGAAAGTGAAGAAGAAGAAGAAATGAAAAATGAAAGAACAAGAAAGAAAACGGTAAATCTTTGGGTTTAGTTCCTAAGTTAAAGTAAGAAAAATAAAATACATGCGGGGAACATTGCGAAAGTAATACCTCATACTTACTTCAACAGAAAGAAAAAATACAGCAAATAAAAGGAACACAATAACACCATTGGATAGAGCTAGTTTCCAGATACAAAACACTATCTCCATATAGCTAACATCCGTATTATTATTATTATTATTATTATTATTATTATTATTATTTCCTTTGACTAATGCTGTGTACTCATTTCCTTTTGGGTCCCAACCAGAGACCTAAGGTCAGAAATGGCATCTTCCACTAAATATTTATCTAAAAAAAATAACAAAGGAAAGAGAAAAAAAAGTAAAAATTATTATTATTATTATTTCTTCCTTTGATTTCTGTTGTATACACATTTCCTTCCTGTCCCAACTCGGACATGCAATTTTGAACTAACGAATGACGGCAAACAGATAAATTATCCTAGGTATATTTCAACTGAATTTATATACAATGTGATTGAATATCCCCATTTTAAAAATAGTTATAATTTATTTATTAAGTATAATTTTTACAAGAAATGATTATGAAAGGAAAGAGTTTAGTATGAGGTTTTATTTAAAATTCGATAGAGTCTACCATCTTGAGCCGCCCAGGAATCGCGTCAATTGATTTCAGCAGGAACTCTTGTGGTATGGAAGCTATAACTTCTTGTATCCCCACTTCAAGTTCTTCCAAAGTCTTGGTTTGGTATAGAAGACATGCTCCTTTAAGCAACCCCAAAGAAAAAGTCACAGGCTGTTTATTCGGGACTCCTGGCTGGACACTCATACATAAAATAGGGAGTTGCTTTTCAATCACACAGTATATCGGAAAAATAAATTGGATGTTGACGCCTGCGAACTCGAACGTTTACGGGACGATAATACTAGAAACAAAACAAAAGTAGGGACAACTTGATGGTATATTATTGATAAATTCTCTCCGTTCGGGAACAAGCGACAAGTCCGACAGGAAGGTTAACAATGTAAGCAAGACAGCGAAGGAAACAAACGACAAAACGCTGGATATTTACAGATATAAGAAAGAGAAACTTTATTTACAATATGAACAACAGTTAGATGTAGACATAAAGGAACACTACTTGAATTACACTAATAGCAGATTTAAGTGTTATGGGATGCTCCCAGCCATTTAGCATCAAACACTTTTTAATAAGGCAATTCGCCGCAAGCAATGCGGGGATGCCACTAGCACGCAACGGGTTACAGAGGATTGAGAACAAGAGCAAAGAGGCGCGTTTGAGGAAAGGATACAGAGAAGGACGGCGAACAAGCTCACGGTGTCAGATGTCGATTGACATTATACTTAAATATTTGAAGATTATAGTCATCGAGGAAGCAAGTAAGATGAAGGGAGTTCCACAGACGGGAAGTGCGGAAGAAGCTGCTGTTTGAGACAGATACATTTAAACGTTTTGACAGTGAAGGGGTGGGACTGAGATGCCAGCCTGGTAGCTCATTTAAATTCATGTAGTCCGGGAACTAGCGAAAGTAGCTCGTTGGAGCAGTTGCCGTGAGAATATTTGTAAAAAAGACATAGGGAAGCCACAGCACGTCTGTGGGATAGCGATTGTAGGCTAAAAATGTTTTTATACTTACTAGCGGAACGAAAGGATATCTCATCTCTTTTCATCAGAGATCATGTATTTTTTTTAAGTTTCTACGGATTTTATTAACCCTTAAAAATATTGTCTAACTCTTCCAGATATTTAAAAATGTGTAATTTTAGCTCACAAAACCGCTTTCTTCGTGAAGAGATGTCCCACTGTGGATGTCCGTTGTCATGGAAACATTGATGATTCCTTCTGCTGCTGTACTAACCTCCTTGAGTTGAAGAAGGAAGAAATGATAATGTCACTCTCCTTTCTGGCTGAACGAGCTAAACAGGGCCGCTGCAAAAAATATCCCGAAAAGCAGGCTCGCTCTTTTATGAGCATCTCCAAGACGTGGAGATGCTTATTCGAGTAAAGTTCCACCCGCACAAGAAAACCTTTTATGGACAAAATAAACAGAACAGTTACCTTTGCAGTCCTTTTCCCGCTAGAATATTAAAAATCAACACTGCGTTAAAAATAAACTAGCAAACCATACGTCTGATAATATTTTGACATTCCAATATATTTTTTTTAATTTTAAAATAAAATACAGCGTATCTACAAAATAAGTGTACATACAAGATTATATATATATATATATATATATATATATATATATATATATATATATATATATCAAAGATGACAATTTCAATAAATCAAACAACACACGGACGAAACAGCAATGATAGTCAGTCTTTGCTGCATGAAAAATTTTAAAGTAATGACAAACTCGTATATAAGAGACGCGGAAGCGAAAATCGCGAAACAGCTCGTGATGTCACACATGACCATGCGAGAGTGAAAAACGAGAAGTATTAAGTATGGGAATCCGTCGGTATATACCAATGGCTTCTGTTATAAATTATAGACATTTAAGGATATTTGTGGCGGTTTAATAATTTATTTTGTTCAGGTTAGGTTTCAACTGTTTTATGTATAAAGCTCCAAGAATTTTTAGTTTTTGTTTATTGTTTTCATGTTTAAGTATAGTTGTGTTGTCAACAACGATTTTCCGGAATTGAGTACGTGGCCAGGTTTTAAATGTCTAAAAACGTTAGGGTTATCATTTAAATGTAGAGTCAAGCGCCGTGAAAGCGAGTTGTGGTGTGACTAACATAAATTCGATTTAATCCATTGTAGATGTATTAGTATTTACTAATTTTTTTAGTATATTTTCATCTTGTTTATAATTAGTATGTATTGTAGTCAAATGCATACTAACAGTCGAAACCCAACCTGAACAAAATAAACAAGGGCGGACTATCATTGTTGTTTCGTCCGTGTGTTGTCTGATTTATTGAAATTGTGATCTTTGAATAATGGCTTATGTAAGCCGAAAGCTTAGATTGGATTTAAACATGTATCAATATGGTGTTTCCCTTTCGTCTTTCAACGATAATGTGATTAAGTTTATCAGACAATATGAAAGGAACTTACTTCAAATAAATCGACAAAACTTGTCTATATTATTTAATGAAACATGCATTAATGAAAAATTGCTGCCTAAATATATATATATATATATATATATATATATATATATATATATATATATATATCTCGCTCGACTCTTCAATCGAATCCGACGTACGATAGTCAAGCAGATCACTTCCCAGGAAACCGAGAGCCCGACAACAGCACATGAGATTTGATTATAGTGATGAAGGTTTCGTGCAGTACAATCCACACTTTTTGAAGTGCCGATTACAGAGACCTGGTGCACTACGTGCCACAAGGTCCTCAAACGACCCTCCGCAGGTTTTGAATTCAGAGTTGTCCTTCTCCTAGACCAGTTGCCATCCAAGGCTATAGAACCCACTCTGTCCTGCTATTTACCCATAGCTGGAGGGAGAAGAAGAGGATTCACACCTATCCCAAGGGTATTATTAGGTGGAGTAATGGATATCGCCTTGGGTTGAGAAAACGTAGAACCATGTTCGATTTCCAGTCGAATCCATTACATTCACTTACGTGCTAATACCCTTGGGGATATATATTTATAGATAGATAATGTATGTATATTGTAATTTTAAAAAATATACTATTAAATTGAAGTGCAATCATGTTTCTATCTCCACTATTACCGACAGCACGTGAATGGTGACTTTAATTATCAAATAAGCTTATTTTTTTCTTTTCTCTTATTATGTGCAATGTCTGTGCAATCTTTTCTTTTAATGTTCTGAATAATTTTTGTCCCTTTATCTCTTTACCTTTGTTCTGCAAACTTGCTCATCTTTGCTTCTCTTGCCTTCAAGATGTGCTGTGAGTATTAAATTCTCCAGGTCTTCTTTTCTTTGTGGTTTTTTTTTTCGTTCTGATTGTAAGTTTAAGCTTTTTAGTTGTTCCAATTTCCCTTAAAATTTCCTTGTTTCTCACACGTTCTGTTCATGGTATTTTAAACATTCGTCGGTAGTGTTGTTCATGATGACGGTCGTCTTTGAGTATAGAATCCAGAGGTTAGCAGTGAATATTTCGAAGACAGTAGGGAAGCGTTGTTCAGGTTAGCAGTGGATATTTTGGTAAAAGTAACAGAGCGTAGTTATTCCTTCTGTTCCTCTTCGCCTGACGAGCTGGAACTGGACATTCGGGTAGGGTAAACAAAATGGCCGCCTTTATACACGACGGATTGAATGTTCTACGTCTTCTGATTGGTTAACCTTCTATTGGTGGACTATAAAGTGAGTCAAGTCATTTGGATTGGCTCACTAGTACATAATGTATCCATCTCGAGGGCCGAGCGCCGTTGTAGGCCCCGGGATGAGTCGGATTTCATCCGCGAGTGTCGGTTGGCCTTGAAGGCCATTCCCCGGTCCAGTGACCTTTCACGGCCTAGGAAGGTCTTCTATCGTGGTTTAGTGGAGGGTCGCGCGAAGGATAAACTACGTGATACGCTCGGCTTGTCGGAGGAGGAGTATCGCTCTTATTGGTCTTGGGCGCCAGCGGCGGATTACCTCAGTAACCCTGAGTTTTCGCTTACCTGGCGATTGGCTCGAATCGGCTGCCTCTCAATGACAAGGCTTTCATATGGGGTTTGGCGGATTTGCCAGACTGTGAACGGTGTGGTCTTGGTTTAGAAGAAACGGCTGCGCACGCCTTCTACCATTGCCCCAGGTCCGCCCCTTAATGGGACCATGTCGGCGAGCTGACGGCTCGTCTCGCTCCCGAACAGCTAGTGTCCATGGATCGCGCATACGCGTGTGACAATGTCGCCCCATATTCCGGGAGAAACGAATGGTGTTTCTGATGCTGATGGCCACGGCTCGAATGGTGATTGACGACGCGAATGGAGGAAGTCTTGCGGGGCAACCGTCTTTCTTATCAGCATCTAATCCAATTCTTTGAGCATCAGCTCAAGATGAAGATTAGATCTGATAGAAAACGATTGCATTCGACAGTCTTCAGCGAAAGGTGGGTAAAAGTAGCAAGCCTGGTTCGTGTGACCGGGGCTAACCCTTGATTTTCTTTTTTAGAGTCAACCTATAGCACATCGGGGTGGCTTCCTGTGGAACCCTCCCTTGGTTAGGGTTAGACAAGCTTCAGTGTACCTAGTTAATGTGAGTAAGTGTTGTTCCTGGCCTGTATCCCGGCTGCTCTTTGGTTATGGTCCAAGTCGAGATTCCCAACCTCCCCAGTTTGTTTTGGTCCTCTTTTTATCTTGACTGGGTCAGTTTTATATTACCCATTCCGGCATAATATTTTATCCTTTCCCACTCCCTTAGCGAGAGCGCTTCTTGATTCTGCCCTTTGGGCAGAATACAAAACCTCTCTGTTTTGAGGGTTGGACGGTCCCTACTAACATATGTTATGTTTAGTTTGAATGTTGTGTTTATTTTTAGTTATTATTGGGTTCATCCCCTTCCCTTGCATCCTATCATTATTAGAATTTTATGTATAGCATTTTATGTATCATCAAATTTTTATGGATTGGGGCGCGTTTTGCAGGTCCCCTTGTGAGAATCTGGTATTATGGTGCATGAAGGATTGAGTGGTGATGGACAAGTTCTTGTGGTGAATGGGTTAATTGTAACGTATGAATGGGTCGTGAATCTGATTAGCTAGGTATAAGATAGTTAGTGAAGACCAGCCTCTACCCCCTCCCCTTTCGGCCTTGTGCCACAATTATGTATTTTTTACATAATAAATATACTAGTACATAATGTATCCAGAGGTGTTACTAGTTGTTTTTGTCCAGCATCAGTTGTTGAGATAAGTCTTTGAAGATTTGATTATTTTTTCTAACTCTTTTGTTTAAACCCTTTCTTACATTTTTCAGCTTGGTTTTTGTGTTTGTATATTTTTTTTCAGTTTGTATATTTTGTGTTTGTATATTTTTTTTTTCTAATTTTTGTGTTTGTATATTTTTCATTTGGTTTTTGCCAAGACCCTCCCCCTCTTTTCTTTATTCATTAATTTTGTTTCTGTTTGTTTGTTTTGCTTATTATTTGCACCGGATATCGGTCTGGTTTTCTTTAGTTGATTTCGTTTTTGAATACTTTTGTTGGAAAAATTATTACGTGATTGTGTATTCTTCCTAAAAAAAGAAAAAAAAAAAAAAACGAATCGGTTCCTCCGTCATAATAGTTTACTGTTATGGCGGAGTCAACACCAAACAATACACCGACACGGAACCACCGGTGACAAAGAAAAAACGGCCTGGAACGAAAATAGGCCGAAAAAAGATGCGAACTATTACGCAGAATTGAGAATAAAACGAGGAATTCATAAAAAAAAATGAAATCCTCACTACAGAAGAAGCATTGAACGCAATAGATGTGAGAACTATATCCCCTGCTGACAGCCGATATTAAGAATCGGAACTTAATCGGTGTCAGTAGGGAAACGATGGAAGAAACCATTAAGAATCTCAACATTGTTCCGAAAAATCCTGGCAAGAAGGTCAAGGGCAATGTGGGATTTACTAATGTCCTCAGAAGAAGAAGCCCAAAAACTGGCCGGCTGTGTGCTGACATCAAAAACTCTTAGATTACAAACAGAATATATGGGCACCAGGAGAACAAACGTCACGTTGCATGGGGTGCCCGTACACGTCTCTGAAGACCAGATAGGGGCATTTTTCGCCCAATATGGAAGTGTGGAGAAAGTGTCAGCAGTTACGAGTAAGACGGGAATCGCGACAGGGGACGTAATTGTAGAAATAACCCTGAACCAAAAAATTTCAAAGAGGTTCCTAATGTCATCCTGTGTCGCGACAGACGCATGCTGGTAGTGGTGGAGGGCGTAAGCCTTACTGCTGGGTATGTGGGGGGTGCTGGGACACATGGCTAAAACGTGTCCCGGCAAGAAGGTGACCCCACAACCCTCGCAAGTGACATTAACAACGCCCACTGAACCCAGCAAGACCCCAGGAGAATGGAAGGAAGTAGTTAACAAGGGACGTAAACAAAAAAACGGGTCCCGCGTCTCCGCAAAAGGAGGTCCCACAGAAACAGCAAAAAAGCAGCAGCAACAACCGTCCAAGAAGAATTCAGCGCAGCAGCAGCAGCAACAGCAACAGATCCAACAGACTCCAAAAGTCCTGTGAAAGACGACAGCATGGAAGTGGAGGAAAGACCTCCAGGCCGGGCCTCTTCCTAAAAAGGAGCCGGGAGGAAGAGGACGAAGAGGAGGAACCACCCAAGCAGAAACACTCGGAACCAAGCAATGAGAAAAATTAACTCTGCCCCTGCCTCTCCAGCAAAAGAAGTAAAAGACACCACTGCTGAGAGGAGTCGCCCCCCTTCCCTTTCTCGTGTTCCACTCCCACCCAGCACGCCCACACCTCCTCAAACTCCGACTCCCTCAGCTCCTAATGTATCAACTCCCCAAACTTCCCAAACTTCCCAACCTTCCCCTTCTTCATCTGCTCCCACCCCACCACCCCCGGATAAGGGGAAAAAGAAAAAAAGACTCTTTAGCAAAGTGGAGGATATTTGCAAGGTTGATAAGGGGGAATTGGACAAAAACGTCTCCTCCCGCAAAAAATCCCTGTTGGGCCCTCTACTTAAGTTGACCTCGGTCGACGGCAAGTCTGTAGAAGACCCAAGAAACTTCCCGAAAGCTCCGGGGGTTATAGCCCTCATTAGGGACACGAGAAAGCAAATTAAAGTGTGGACTCACCTCTTCGAGGCCCGAGAGGCATTTCCTGGTATAAGAGTAGTTGAACTCGGGTCGGATGACTTGATTAAGCTACATTGTTTTTGTTCGGCGAGGGTCCCCATTCGTCTCCATCCCTCGTTATATAGAGCCTTAAAACTTACATACCCAACGGACGTTGGCGGAATTGTCCCGGATGGTCGGATGACGACAGAGTTGGGCACGGGAAGCCTGGGACAATCCGTCGGGGTCCTTTCACCCTCAGATTTCCGCCCCTGTATGTGAATAGGTTTTTGCGGTTATTCTTTTTTCTTTTTGCAGGCCTAAAAAATGGAAACCAAGTTAGCGACTCTGAATGTGAGGGGCTTAAGGGATCGGGTAAGCGCCCGCCTGCTCCGGGACCTTCTGTCCCTGGATGTGGATGTCGCCGCGATCGAATCGACCCACTTTGTTTGCAGTGCCGATGCGTGTGTGCTGGAGGATGACTTTGTTGTCTATTCAGCATATGGGGACCGGTTTGCCAGAGGAGTTTCTTTTTGCTTGTCAGACGGACTCTTGATGCGAAGGTGGACCTTGTGCATACCGATGCCGAGGGCCGGTTGATCGTGGCCGATATTGCCGTGAAAAGTGGTTCGTTCCGAGTCGTTGCGGTTTATGCGCCCAATGACCAGGAGGAGCGGGTCTCGTTTTTCGGCGGTTGGGGCCGTTCCTGGTTGATTCAACGCGCCTAGTTTTAATGGGGGACTGGAATGCCATTCTGGACCCCGACTTAGACAGGGGCGGTGCTAGGGGAGAAGGGACGATCGTAGCCTGGTTGATCTGATCGACGATTATGGTCTCGTCGATAGATACCGGGTCGATCATCCCGGGGAATATGGACGTGGGCTTTAGTTGGCCTTCTGAAAAGGTAGTTAGCTACCCTTGACAGAATGTTAGTGAGAAAGAGCCGACATAGATCTGTTAGATTGCCCTACGTTCCACTGGGTGGCTACACGGACCACAAACTCGTTTGTGGTCCGTGTAGCGTTAGATCATAGGCCTAGAATGGCTGGCTACTGGAAGTTCAATCTGTCCTTACTGGACAGGCAGGACTTCCGGGAGCAGCTAACTAGATTAGTGCAGCGGGAATTAGTGGGGCGGTTATCGGGGAATAAGTGGTGGGAACGCCTTAAGTCTAGGATTAGGTCTTTCACCACTGATTTCAGCAAACGGCTCGCTCTAGATAGAGCTGATAAGGTGAAGACACTTAAAAGCTAGTTACACCCGGGCGGTGGTTAGATAGCCTTAGGGCGGCCCTGGATCGGAATAGCCCATGGGTCAGGTAATTAGACATTTAAGTAAGATGTCTTCCGAAGGGAACTTGGGCGCAGATCTGCGCAGGGAAGAGGTCCGGATGGCGATCGTTTCATTCGTGAAGTAGTCCCGAGGGTATACTCTTCGGGCCACTGATGGCATGTGCGAGGCGTCGGCGCCATTTCGAACGCCGGTTTACCAAAGCCTGATCTCCGTGGAGGAGGAGTTTCGCAGCTATTTGGCTGATTTCCTCGGCTTTCGCCGAAGCGGATAGCTGCGAGAGAGATCACGGAGGGCGAAGTGCGGTTTTGAAGATGGTCGGCAGATCAAGTCGCCCGCCTGGATGGGAAGAATTGGAGGCTCTTCAACAACTGGTTTCGGGGTCCATCCCCAATCGGATTACCAGGGCGTGATCATGTTGAAAAGGGCAAGGTGGTGGGGAACCTAGATGATTAGGCCCATAACTCTGCTAAACACAGAGTTAAAGATTATGGCCAAGATCCTGCAGGAGCGTTTGCAGTCAGTTGCCGAGTCTCTGTTGGGACCTGAGCAGACTTGTTCTGTGAGGGGCCGAACAATTCAGAGCAACCTGCATCTGATCCGCACGATCATAGAGGGTGTAAAAGACGACGAAGAAGCCGCGCTGATCAATTTGGATCAGTCCAAGGCATTTGATAGGGTTGACCATCGCTACCTTTGCTACTGTCCTGCAGGCCGCTGGATTCGAAGCCAACTTCTGCCGCTGGATTAGCCTCCTGTATCGCTCCCCCAGTGCTGTGGTACAGGTGAACGGAAGGTTGTCGGACGCGTTCGTGCTGTCTAGGTCGGTTCGTCAGGGTTGTCCGCTGTCGCCTCTCCTTTATGCTTTGGCGTTGGAGCTCTCCTTCGCCGGAAGGACGAGACCGGCAGTCCGGCCCTACGTGGAATTGCCGTGCCTGGAGGGTCTCGAGCCAGGGTTTCCGCGTACGCCGATGACGTATCTGCTTTCGTGTCGTCCCGCAGCGACATTGAGGCGGTACAGAAGGCGCTTGATCGGTACGAGAAGGTGACAGGGGGGCCAAGATAAACCGCGACAAGTCGTCCGGCTTGCGGTTAGGTGCCTGGAAGGGGGGTCGATCTTCCGGGCCGCTTCAGGTTGGACGGACGGTCCTGTCCGCATTCTTGGAGTGTGGTTTGGGCCTGACCTCCAGCTGGAAGAGAATTGGTCTGAAGTACGTGCAAAGGTCGATTCTGCCGGTCAGACTTGGAATCGACGGCGGTTGTCCGTGAAGGGCAGGGCGGAGGTGTGTGTGTTATACATTTTCCCCCTGATTCGTTGTCCGTACTTCCTCTCTGTAAAGACCGCAGGAAGGTGCTCGAGCGATCGCTAGCCTCCATTTTATGGAGGGGACGCGTGAACAGGGTCGACAGACGAGTCTGCACCAAACGTCCGTGTCATGGGGGCTGGGAATGCCGCACCTTATGAGTCATCCGTGCCTCTAGGTTGGCTTTCCTACGCCGCGCATTGACTAGAGGAGATCCGATTCTGGAGGGGATTGTTGACGCCTTCCCTTAGCCTTACTATCAGTCCCCCATCTCGAGGGGCCGAGCGCCGTTGTAGGCCCCGGGATGAGTCGGATTTCATCCGCGAGTGTCGGTTGGCCTTGAAGGCCATTCCCCGGTCCAGTGACCTTTCACGGCCTAGGAAGGTCTTCTATCGTGGTTTAGTGGAGGGTCGCGCGAAGGATAAACTACGTGATACGCTCGGCTTGTCGGAGGAGGAGTATCGCTCCTATTGGTCTTGGGCGCCAGCGGCGGATTACCTCAGTAACCCCTGAGTTTTCGCTTACCTGGCGATTGGCTCGGAATCGGCTGCCTCTCAATGACAAGGCTTTCATATGGGGTTTGGCGGATTTGCCAGACTGTGAACGGTGGTCTTGGTTTAGAAGAAACGGCTGCGCACGCCTTCTACCATTGCCCCCGGTCCGCCCCTTATGGGACCATGTCGGCGAGCTGACGGCTCGTCTCGCTCCCGAACAGCTAGTGTCCATGGATCGCGCATACGCGTGTGACAATGTGTCGCCCCCCTATTCCGGGGAGAAACGAATGGTGTTTCTGATGCTGATGGCCACGGCTCGAATGGTGATTTGGACGACGCGAATGGAGGAAGTCTTGCGGGGCAACCGTCTTTCTTATCAGCATCTAATCCAATTCTTTGAGCATCAGCTCAAGATGAAGATTAGATCTGATAGAAAACGATTGCATTCGACAGTCTTCAGCGAAAGGTGGGTAAAAGTAGCAAGCCTGGTTCGTGTGACCGGGGCTAGCCTTGATTTTCTTTTTTTTTAAGTCAACCTATAGCACATCAGGGTGGCTTCCTGTGGAACCCTCCCTTGGTTAGGTTAGACAAGCTTCAGTGTACCTAGTTAATGTGAGTAAGTGTTGTTCCTGGCCTGTATCCCGGCTGCTCTTTGGTTATGGTCCAAGTCGAGATTCCCAACCTCCCCAGTTTGTTTTGGTCCTCTTTTTATCTTGACTGGGTCAGTTTTTATATTACCCATTCCGGCATAATATTTTATCCTTTCCCACTCCCTTAGCGAGAGCGCTTCTTGATTCTGCCCTTTGGGCAGAATACAGCAACTTCTCTCTCTGTTTTGAGGGTTGGACGGTCCCTACTAACATATGTTATGTTTAGTTTGAATGTTGTGTTTATTTTTAGTTATTATTGGGTTCATCTCCCTTCCTTGCATCCTATCATTATTAGAATTTTATGTATAGCATTTTATGTATCATCAAATTTTTATGGATTGGGGCGCGTTTTGGTAGGTCCCCCTTGTGAGAATCTGGTATTATGGTGCATGAAGGATTGAGTGGTGATGGACAAGTTCTTGTGGTGAATGGGTTAATTGTAACGTATGAATGGGTCGTGAATCTGATTAGCTAGGTATAAGATAGTTAGTGAAGACCAGCCTCTACCCCCTCCCCTTTCGGCCTTGTGCCACAATTATGTATTTTTTACATAATAAATATACTAGTACATATGTATACACAAAATACTGCAACAGGTAGAATTATATCTCAACTGCTTTAATTCTCTTCTTCATATGTAAGGAGATTGTCCAGCATTTACTGCTCTATAAGGAGGAGCGATATTACATAACTGTTCAGAACTATTTTCGTTGATTCTTACGATATTTTTCTATATTTTAACACATTGGTTAGTTTATGGGAGACATCTTTTGCTATTCCCATGAAATTTCCAAATATTTCTAGAAATGGTAGAGAGAAGCCCTACTATGTCACGGAGAAAGTGAGTGAAACCGAGATGCCAGGTCAGGGCCAATATTATTGCAGATTCTTCTTACTATTTTAACAAGAACTTCTAAATACATA
>CAHIKZ030000311.1:470000-517500 GCA_903632075.3 Acanthosepion pharaonis | reverse complement strand
GTATATATATATATATATATATGTACTAACATGTATATGTACATGTATTCACATTTTTGTATATGAACATTTATGTGTTTTTCTTGTCTTCATCAGTTATAATCTGAAATTATTAATTACTTTTACATAAACTTTTGATATTATTATCTTTATTATTATATATATATATATATATGCATATTTTAAATTACTGAAATTGTTCTTTATTATCTCTTAATTTATTTAATTAATTTATATATATATATATATATATATATATTTTAAATATTTATTTTATTTAACTTTATATTATTGATGCCAAATATTATTATTATTATTATTGTTGTTGTTGTTGTTGTTATTAATTATTGTGATCATAATAATACGATGATGATTCCTTTGCTATCGAAAATGACATGTCTATAAGACACATTACTATATCTATTTTAAGTCTGATGAACCTCTCTCCTACCCTGTATATTAACTTGTTCAGCCCTTAAAGAAAAATCATTTCTAGGTCACCCTATCGGCTCATGTTTCATTTTTTTTTTTTCATTTTTTTTCTTTCCTTCCTCTTTCATCTCTCCCGGTCACTTCTCTCCCCCCTCTCTCTCTCTCTCTCTCTCTCTTTCTCTCTATTCCTCACCTTTTTTTTAGACCTTATATTGAAATTTTTTCAAACATTATAGAAATCTTTATTTTTCTTTCATCCTCTGTAATTTTTTTTCCCTTTTCTTTTTTTTCTTTTTTCCTCTCCCTCTTCCTTTTGTCTGGATAAATTGATTCCATTTATTAAAAGAAACTTCGCTCTGTAGAGATGAATATTTGGAGATTCATTAAATCAGTTATAACCGAATTGATTTTTAAGAATCGTCTGTACTTATTATTGTTATTATTATTATTATTATTATTATTATTATATTGCTCTGTTTCTTATATTAAGCTCTCTTAACGTCCTCCTGGGAATTATCCCTACCAATTATCAACTGATATTACATATATATATATATATATAATATATATATATGAAGAAAAATTTGGAAAAAACAAACAAAAATCTTTAAATGCAATTATGTTGTTTAAAATGAATGAAATGTCGACGTCTGACGTTTCGGTTTAATAAACCTTTTTCAAGACAATATTCATTAAAATACAATTCAGTTCAATTTGACAAAGACGATGGACATAAACAACAAGTCTTATCCAAAACAGATAACTGAAAATATATATATATATATATATATATATATATATATATATTTAAATTTTGATTCATTTAATCATTAAATGGTATTTTTATATGTAATAAAAAGCTGTTTCTTAAAATTATTAAAAGTTAGAATTTAAATAAATAAAGAAAAGAATACTATTAACATTATTGTCCTCATCTTAGTTGCCATATGTATCACAATGTTTCAGGTGGTTGGAATGTCGAACTGAACCCTTTATTTCGCTCGCTGGTGTAGACTGTTCTAGTTCCACGTGCCATGTCTAATGGATGTCAGTTATCAGTTATCTACTGTTAATTCCCCCCCTCCAAGTTCTCCACTGCCTTAACCAGGTATTGAACTCACCCTCTTTGGGTCCGGTCACTGGATCTAACTAACGCCTTTATCCACTGTGCCATGTGTCCTTGAGGACACTCATCAAATATGCCAACAAAGATGAGGACAATAGACCAAATCTTGTAAATAGTGTACATAATACCTCATCTCAGAAATATAGACAGATGCTGAAGTAAGGAAATGTACAAATTTTATACACGAGCACACACACACACACACACACACACACACACACACACACACACACACACACACATATATATATATATATATATATATATATATATATATATATTCCTTCAATGTTATTTTAGTGGATACTCGTATTTGAGTAGACGCTTTGTTTATTTATTGAACGGTATATTTAGTTCTGGCGCGCTCTGTCGCCGAGAGGTCAAAGTTTGTCAAACCTAATGACGGCTTCCCCTGGGGAACGAGTATCCTTGAAAAATAACTTTTACGTAATAGAAAATCTGTCGGATTAATAATTAAAAAATCCATCCCGTTTATATATATATATATATAGAGAGAGAGAGAGAGAGAGTCAACGACGAAATTATTCGAACACATCATCAATTTTGAATATTTTTATCCATTTCACAGAATCTAATGTCCGTATGATTCCAGATATTGTACATTTCAATAAGCACAAAGAAAGAAATAGAAAACTCGATTTTCTGACCAATAGGTTAAATACAACAAATTTAACGGAATTACGCGAAATAGGTAAAGACAGAGTTCTTCGTACAGTAGAAAATATCGCTTTAAATTGATTGATTTGTGTAAGTATAACTAATTTACATCATTATTTTAACACCACGTGGAGCATAGTGTCACAATTGTTATTCTTACGTTAACAACACTATGAGGAAGACAAAGAAACTTAACGTTGACTTGAGAATTATTAACTTCCACATGTAGGGAAATAGGTACAGCTCTATTTCAAACCGGTTAGCTATCCCTAGATTTACAGTAAAGTCCTTTATAAAGAAGTTTAAACAGTTTGGCACGAGTTAGAATTTGCCTGGGCATGGAAGGAAACCTAAATTGTTACCGAGAACTGCACGAAAACTGTCGCGAGGTTAATATAAACCCAAGAGTTGTTTTGAAAGCCATTGTCAAAAGTTTGGATACGATGGGTATCTAGGTGTTTAAATAGAAATGGGTTGTATGGAAACCGACCAAGATTAAAGCATCTTCCCAAACCATGTCTTTCACAAGCAATATGGCTTTCGCTTCACTGCCAGTGTGTTGACGGTCACTCTTTTGATAAAAATGGTAAATTTTGAGCTGTTGCTTTAGATAACTCCATGGCGCTCGATAGTGTTCGCCCTGTCGTTTTTCTTCGCAAGTTGAAAGCTTATAGTGTTTCTTTTTTATTTCGTTTAATCTTTCTTACTAAACCGCGTAATTCTAGTTGTCTTGAACGGCCACTCCCGATGCCATCAATTTCCGACTAGCTATCTATGTTGATGACACAACTGTTTACTCTGGTCCTAGTTGTATCTCTGATAGGTTTAATAAAATCAAATTAGCAGCTGACCTCAAAAATGTCTTACAATCTATTGTTAAATCCGGCAAAAAGTGGCTTCTAATTTTAACACTTCTAAAATTAAATTATTGTCTTTTAATAACCTTAAATTACCTTTTTTACCTTTTTTATGGCTGATGTTAACCTTCAAAGCAACCCATGCTCCTTCTTGGTCTCACGTTTTACCACTGACATAAAGTTAAAATGTTATCTTGAATCCAATGCTAATTGTTATGTAGTGGTTTCACAGTGGGGGCTTGTATTTGTACTAAGTCGGTCCTAAAATAGGTTCGACGTACAAAACGTTAGGAACTTGATATAATAGGTAATGGCGCAGAGTAAATCTAGTTGCGGTCGCTGATACTTTAGTATCCGACTAACGGTCGTCCGGCATCGACTGACTGACCGAACCCCCTGAGCGACTCCTCGTTACTCTTACTACCCCTACTTATTATAGGTGGGAGAGTCTATTAACTATAGAATAGGTGTGTTCCACTATAACATTAATATTCAACGCTGCTAGGAAAATCGGTTCGCTATGTCGTACATATTTATGTGTCAAATATTCGTTCAGGCATTGAATATTGCTGCCACATTTGATCTCGTGTTTCTGCTTTATATCGAGAGGTTCTTCATAAGATCCATAGAAGAATCTGCAACGTTATACGTTCTGACATGGCATCACGGCTTAAGTCACTTTCCTACTGCATGAAGTAGCTTCCCTTTGCCTCTTCTCTAAATATTTTCACGGTAATTGTTCTGGTGAATTTTTCTCATTGGAATCTACATTTCACGAATTGAAGCGAAGTACTAGTTTGGCAGAGAAATGTCATAATTTCACTGTTGAAATTGCTAGTTGTAACCAAAAAAATATAAGTAAAAGAGTTTTGATTAGTGTCCCACAATAGTCATACTCGATTACGAAAAGCAGCCAATATGTAAGTATATAAAGTTTAACATTTAGCATTCTGCATTATTAATATTACTTCCTTTTCCACTGCATTCTTTTTAAGGTATCTCAATTACAGTATCTTTGTTGTTAATTTCACATAAAATTGCTTCCTGTTGCCATAGCAGGATATGACAACACTATGAAATTCAAAAACGCTATTGTTCAGTAGCAGGATAAACCTTTTGTACAGCAAATGAGGTCACATAGAGAGTGTTAAAAGTTTAATTCGGGATGTTTAAACAGAATTTGTCATTTAACAGTTTATTGTTAAAAACAATAGACATTTTGTGTTTATTATATGTGATTATCTTTTTTTTCTTTTCTAATGTACGAATATCCTTTCGAAAATATCGCAGATATCCTTTCGCGGAATACAAACTTAAATTTATATCTACGCATATCTTCACTTTGGAAAAGGAACCTACATAGGGAGTTTGTCTGTCTATTCGTTTGAAAAGTTTACGTATTTGTTCGGGTTTACTTTTTGTTTCGTATTTCTCACCAATAAGGCGTAGATTTCCTGACTATTCTCTTCATCCTCGATGTCTTTACCTTTCATTGCGTTTGTTTGCCATGTGGCTCTTGGGAATCGGTACACATCTGCACAATTATATATCTCAATTGAAGATACACACTCATGATGAACTTATACTTCAAAACCGACTTATGTTCCAACCACCTAGCGTTTTTTTTTCCTAAACGGATACCCACGCATAGAACGACATGCAAGAATGAAGGAGACATTTGTACAATTTCTTTGTTAAATTCCTCTCCGTCTCTTTTTCGTTCCCTTTTTAATAGTATTTCTATTTGAATTTCTGGAGTTGTCATTATTTACACTGCTTACATTCGGACTATTATTCTATACTAGCAGTAGAGCCCGGCGTTGCCCGGGGATGTAACAGTAAGAGATAGATCAAGTATCGACCATCATAAAGACTGAAGAATAAAATTGACAAAGATTATTGTTTAAGGTTGAATTTACGAATTGGTCAAACCCAAACTCAAACAAAAACATTGTTTTCAATCGTTATGAGTCTACCAATTGAATAGAATTTTATTATAAACAATTGTCGTGTAAATGGAATTTTTAAAGCATTCTGAATGTAAAAATAAAGAAAAAAATTGTGCAAGACAATAAGAAACACTAGCTGCAAAAAAAAAGTAAGGTTTTGTTGAAATCGGTTGAAAAATGTAGGAAATCCGATCCTATATATAAACGAACACAGACACAAATACACAAACAACCTGGGTTTTATAATAAGTATAACTCGATATGAGTTGTCCCCCTTTCATTAATGCCTCTTAATCGTGTTTTCTAATTGATTTCGTGCAAAAACAATTGTGTTTTTCAATTTTGGGCCGCAAGGTAATTCTACGTAGTCCTGTGAAGTTTTGTTGAAATCGGTTGAAAAATGTAGGAAATCCGATCCAATATATAAACGTACACACACACACACACACACACACACACACACACACAACCTGGGTGTTATAATAAGTATGATTATGTTATTGTTGTCACAATGTTTCGGCCGTAGTTCCCTCCGGCCATCATCAGGTACATATCGATCCGGGTAACCTTATTCTGAACTGAAAACCTTCATTTAATCTACGAATGTAGACCGTTCTCATTCCACTGTCAATATCCAGAGATATTTCGCCTAGGTTTTATTTTTAGTGTTTCTAAATTATTGCCGGCCCTGTTTCCAGTGAATCTAAGTACACACTACCATGCCCAATACTATTAGTAATTGTGACACCGAAATCCGAAGGCGCATTAGAATAGCGGAAGATGCTTTCCAAAAGCCAAGCAAAGTATAAAGAAACCGGAAAATTTCATTTGAAACAAAGTACTGAACTGTTATGTAATATCAGTTAATTATATACCATGCGTGATACACGCTTAGGCGATCATGTATCTTTCAATACATGATTGACGTCAGATTTTTTCTCGCAGTAGGTTGTCATTTCTTTCTGCGGTAGACCAGTTGCCATCCAAGTCTTTCCAACCTGGTCTGTCCTGCTATTTACCCATAGCTGGGGGCAGAAGAAGAGGATTCATACCTTTCCCATATAAGTGAATGTAATGGATCTGACTGGAATTGAACTCGGCTCTCCGATTCCTCAATCCGAGCTGCTATCCATTACTCCACCTTGGGGTGAATGCTGCATAATTTCATCACAGATTATGAAAAAAAATGAAGCAACAGGAAAATGGTTCTACAGAAGCATGCTGAGAATACTATGAACGGAAGGATGAAACTGTTAAGGAAAATCGACACAAAAAGGAAACTTACGTAGAAAGAGACAGCTGAAATATCTAGGGCATATAATGAGGAAAGAGGGTTTAGAAAAATTGCTACTCACAAGAGGGAAGCTAGAGGGACAGAAGAAAGCAGCACATGACCAAGCTAATAAGTTTGTGTAAACTCCGGGTTATTCCGTTGCATTCACTTTCGCGCTAATATGCTCAAGAAGGATATTAATCTCTTCCAACTTTTGTGTTAAATGGTAAGGTAAACTGGACTCTTTAGCCTTGACGGGAGACCAATCTAAGACAATGAAAATTGTGAATACCAAACTATGGAGAAGGTGACGAGGAACCTTCCACCATCTTTCGTTTATCTCACGAGATAATGAAAGTGTCTCGTTTGCTAAAAATTCAGTCCTTTGGTCGTGAGACCGGAATGACTTTTCCAAGGCGCAGGTTTGCTCGATGGTGCATGGAGGCTGTATGCTACCGTGACTAAATTCTTGACCGTACCAAAGGACTACAGGAGATTACATTAGGAACGGCTGGCCTGCAGAAGTTGCCGGAAGTTCATCAGTGTTGACAGCTGACAGCATTCGGTTTTCCACTCCACATTTTCTGTCTAGATTTACTTCCATAGCCTTTTCTGTGTTTTGGATATGATTAAATCCGTTTTTCCTTCTCCTCGATCAAACTTCTTTCGACCAGAGACCATCTTTTGTTTCACTTCTTTCACCAGCGAAGCGACACGAATTTAAAATATCTTTGAAGCTTAAAAATCACCCTTAAAATGTTAACTAAAATGTTTCATCAGGCCGATAACATTTGCTCAATTGATACTATCATTTAGTTCGGTGTCATTCGTACACCGACACCCTGGAACTCCTCGCCGATGTTGATGTTACCTAAGACACTGTAAGTAAAATTGCATAGACGATCGCTCTTCTAGGAACATCCCATATACTAAGAAAAGTGCTATCGATTAATTGACAATACTCCTATAGGGCCTAAGGACCATAGTTTGGACCCAGCTATGCAGGATACAATGCAAGAAACATAACATTCAAATATAATAATAATAATGATTATTTTGCTAGATATAGGTACCAAGAACTTGCGATCAACTCGATTAAAACAAAATCTTTCTTGAAGGATGTGTCAACTAATTGATAGACTAACTGTTCGTCTAGTAATGTAGAAAGGTTGAATCGCGAAATCAAAATTGATGGCATAATACTTTGATTGACACATTCATTGGTTTTACTCAAATTAATATTACTTCTATAAGATTTTAGAAGATTTCGCCTTTCATATTCTGTCTCAGTTCCCTAAATTCGTTCCTCGTAATAAAAAATTATGAAACAATTACGTTTAAATAAAAGCAGTTTTTATATATATATATATATATATATATATATATATATATATATTTTGTATTTAGGCAGCATCTTTTCATTCATACACGTTTCATTAAATAATATAGACAAGTGTTGTCTATATATTTTATGTAAATTTTTTTCGTAACGTCTGATAAGTTTAATAATTTAAGTTTAGTTTAAGTTTTATTAGACTTATCAGATGTTACGAAAAGAAATTTACGTAAAATAAATAGACAACACTTGTCTATATTATTTAATGAAACGTGTATGAATATATATATATATATATATATATATATATATATATATATATAGAGCAAGATCTAAAAGGTCAGCCAATCTAACAATGATCTCATCTCACAATCTTCACACTTGCTCCATATGTGGCCTCCTTTGTAAATCACTAGCGGGTCTTAAATGCCACTTAAGATTATCGCATAAACTTTCATAACTGAATCAACTAAGCTGTCAGATCCTCATACGTCGGAACCGACGGGAGAGTCCATTATATATATATATATATATATATATATATATATATATATATATATATATATGTGTGTGTGTGTGTGTGTGTGTGTGTGTGTGTGTGTGTGTGTGTGTGTAAGCAAATATATGGATATAGATCCGACAGCATGAAGAAAAATATATGCCTCAAGACACCCAGATAATCTGATGAGCTTTATTAAAAGCCAAAAGGGTAAAAATAGAAAAAATATTTACATATAACAAGAGTTTAGTCTGAATAACAAACAACAGGGTAAAAAGGAATATGGCAAAAGCAGTCGGTGGCTTGAACAAGGTCATTTGTCTAAATGGGTAAAGGAAGGTAGCAAATACTTCGCTTACATGAATTTGTATAAAGTTGTCGTGATACTTCTCAGAAAGGAAGAAAGTTACACGAAAGTTACGTTTGGGAACAATGTGTAAGCGGTGAACACGTGGCGAAAAGTATTCTGCATAGAAAGATTCATACGTAAAATAAACGTGTAGAAGATGGCTGCCATAAACAAATGTTTAATTAAAAAACATGACTTTAAAGGAGATCAATGTAGTGAGAAAAGGTTTAAAATGTTACATACCGCCGATGCTATAGTAGAGGGTTAAGATTTTGAAAGTTGAGAAAAATACGAAACGTGTGTCTGAGATAATATTTTTTCAGTGCTGGTTCCGGTGATAAATATCGGCTCACAGGAAGTGATAAAAACAGTGACTAACCTAAACTGAAAGAAGGGACAAACAAAGAGAGAGTAAACGATACAAATTTGTACTATGGTAACAGAACAGCGATCTAAATTGATGTAAAAATTACTCTCTACGTTTTGGGTACGAAAATAAAGCCAACAGATACAGTTTCGTGATGTGCTATCAATAGATTTGCGTTCCTTTATTAGATTATTGAACCTTTTCTTGTTGTGACGGTTTTTATGGCCCATTTGGTAAAAGCGCACTTACAAACATGGGATTATTACCTATCGATTCGGGAGGTGCCTTTTTCCTTAGGGAGTTTTTGATCTAGGCCGGTTGATATTAATTTCACTGTTAAGAAAACATCGATGTCAACTGAAACCAACTTGTACCAATAAAATAACCTTTATGGTAACAAGAAATATATATTAAAAACTACTTTAATTTCTGACTTTGTTTTCATTAATAACTTTATAGCATGAGAACAGAAAGGCGCGTTTATATTTTTTTTGTTTTTGTTTTTTTTATATCGTAATTTTAATTTTACTTTCGTATAATTTTGTTTCGTTTTGTTCTTCAAGAAAATGAAAGTATTGAACATATGCAAGAAATAGAAAAACAAGTTTTTTCTGTATAATATGATATGGATTTTTTTATTTAAATCCGTGATTTTTGGACTGCATGGATAAACGTTCAAAGTCTCCTCGCTTTCCTGTTTATTCTTTTTGCTATTGTGACTGGAGATCCAATATCTATGCACTACCTACGATAGGTAAGGTCAGGGATGATGTCGGAATTAAAGACGCAAAATATACAGATATTCTGGCGCCTACTCACAACAAAATGAACTTGTATTTTATTTTCATTCGTAGGAATGGAAGATAAATACCTAAACTCTTTTGCAGTTATCTTTTGGTCTTGATTGTTTCCTTTTAATTTCAATCTCATTTTTCATTCTTTCTTTCAATTCTTCTTCCTTTCTTTATTTCTTTCTTTCTTTCTTTCAATAATCCTCCTTTCCTTTATTTCGTTCTTTCAATTCTCCTTCCTACCTTTCTTTCTTTCTTTCTTTCTTTCTTTCTTTCTTTCAATCTTCCTTTCTTTCTTATTTTCTTTCTTTACTTCTTTCGATTTTTCTTTCTTTCTTTTAGTTTTTCTTTCCTTCCTTCCATCTTTCTTTCAACTTTTCTTACCTTCTTCTTTCTTTCTTTCTTTCTTTCTTTCTTTCATGTTTTTCCTTTCTTTCCTTCTTTTTTCTTTCGGTCGTCTTTCTTTCCTTCTTTCGTTTTTCTTTCTTTATTTCGATTTCTCGTTTTGCTTTCTTTCTTTCTTTCTTTCTTTATTTCTTTTTTCCTTTCATGTTTTTCCTTTCTTTCCTTCTTTCTTTCGGTCGTCTTTCTTTCCTTTTTCTTTCTTTCTTTCTTTATTTCGATTTCTCTTTTTGCTTTCTTTCTTTCTTTCTTTCTTTCTTTCTTTCTTTCTTTCTTTCTTTCTTTCATGTTTTTCCTTTCTTTCCTTCTTTCTTTCGGTCGTCTTTCTCTCCTTCCGTCTTTCTTTCTTTATTTCGATTTCTCTTTTTGCTTTCTTTCATTCTTTCTTTCTTTCTTTCTTTCATGTTTTTCCTTTCTTTCCTTCTTTCTTTCGGTCGTCTTTCTCTCCTTCCGTCTTTCTTTCTTTATTTCGATTTCTCTTTTTGCTTTCTTTCTTTCTTTCTTTCTTTCTTTCTTTCTTTCTTTTCCCGTCTCTCGTTTCTAGTCTCATTCTCCTTATCTTCCTTTTTTTTGTCTCCCTTTTGTCAATTTCTTTGTTTATTCACATTTCAATCGCTATTTCTCTCCATTTCTATTTTTCCCTTGTCTTTAAATTTTCCTTTTTATGTTTGCTCTTCTCTTTATTTCCCATTTAACCAGTATTTTCTATTTTCTTCCCTTCTAAAATCCTTTAACCTGAAACTTTGTCATTTTCCTTTCCTCCCACCGATCCTTTCTACTCAATACATTCCCCCCTCCTTGTATCTTAGACCAATTTCTCTTCACTCTCTCACTCATTATCTACTTTTGCCATTTCACGATTTTTCTCTCTTTATTATTTTTCTTTTGTATTCAATTTACTGACTCATATTTTTCATGCTTTTTGCACCCAACATTTTACGAGCGTTTTCGTCTATCATCTCCTAATTACTTTTTTAATTTCTTTTGTAATTTACTCTTATTCTTTTCTGACGGCTTAATAACAAGAAAAGATGAATAAAGTAAATAAAGAAGATCATGACACCAACCTAACAGAAGAATTTAAAGAAAACTAAAAAAAAAAAAAAAAAGCGAATAGCTCTAAGTAGTCTTTGAGTGATTTAGTAAATTAGGTAAGTTGTTGTCAAGCTCTTCCCCACCCACAAAAACGTATAAGAATTAGAGAAACTAGAATAAGAAACAAGAACAAAATTAGATTTACTGCAGCAGTTCAAGAGAAGGAAGATTCGTATGATAAAGAAAAGGCGAAGATTAAGAGAAAACTAACGAAGGGGGGAAGATAAGAAGAAAGAAGAAAATGATTGTCAAATTCCTAGTAAAAAAAAAAAGACTAATACAAACGAAAGAGTAAAGAAAATACAAAAAGAAAAATAAAAGGAGTGAATTAGAAAGACGAACTAACAAGGAAAAAATGAGTGAACCAATACAGAGCGAAAGAGACAAGATAAAGAAAAGAAAGGACGAATGTGAAAAGGTTAGTATTGATATACGCTAAGCTTACATTATTACATCAAAATTGGAAATCTGACTTTTATCAGAACTCGAACACCGACTACCGGAATCGATGGGCGAATACGTAAATATGTCAGCCATGAAGGAGGTCTGACTAGATTTGTATTAATTAAACGAGCGGGAAATGAAAGGAGCGTAAATTGGGAGTAAGATAAATGTAAAAGAGGAGCGGAAAATGAGAACAGAATTTAAAAACTTTAAAATGAACCCGAATAAGCCCGGATATAGAAGAAGAAGAAGAAGAAGAAGAAGAAGAAGAAGAAGAAGAAGAAGAAGAAGAAGAAGAAGAACAACAACAACAACAACAACAACAACAAAAAGAACCAAAAGAAGAACAACAATAACAAAAACAAAAAGAAGTACAAGAAAAAGAACAAAATAGAAAAAAAGAAGATGAAAAAGAACGAGAACCAGAACCAAAAGTAAGAAGAAAAAAAGAAGAAAAAGCAGAAGAAAAAGAAAAAGAAGACGAAGAACAAAAAGAAGAAAAAGAATAACAAGGACAACAAAAACAAAAACGAACAAGGAGAAGAAGAGAAAAAGGAAAAGTACCAAAAGAAGAAGAGGAAGAAGAAGAAGAACAACAACAACAGAAAGAAGTCGATGATGACTGGGTAAGGACGGAAAAGAAAGAAAAAGAAAGAATAAATAAGAAACGAAATGAAAAAGATGAAAAAAACAAACAACCAATGTTGAAAAGGGATCTAAAGAAATAACAAAAGAAAAGCAAAATTCCACTTATGCAAGATTTTGGGTTACAAACGAAATAATAATGACTTCGTTTCTCCCAATCTTTTTATTTATTTTATTTTTTTTTTTTTTTTATTTGACTTCTTGCAGTTAAAGTCGTCACCCACAAGACAAAGTTTCAAATGATTTGTCTTCCGGGGAAAGCAAGGTAATGAGATAGTTATGAGTGCCTCTTTTGATTCTCCCATCGGACCAACCCAGTCGCTCTTGGGGAGGATATAGTTTAGGTTGGTAGGTGGAGGAACGTTAACAGAGAAAAGGGAAAACAATCGTTCTAATTGGTTCAATTCCCTGGTCGAAAGAAAAAGGGGAGAAAGCCACAATGTAAGTAGATCGGAAAAATATTTCCATCATAAAATGATTAACCTCAACTTTTTATGCTGACAGAAAGAAAGAAAGAAAGAAAGAAAGAAAGAAAGAAAGAAAACAGGGAGGAAAAGAAAGAAGGCGGGAAAGAATTAGAAGGAAAAGAAAGAAAGCGGGAAGGAATAAGGAGGAAAGGAATAGGAGGGAAAAAGAAAGAAAGAAAAGAAAGAATAAGTAAGAAAAGAAAGAAGATAAATAATAAGGACGAAAAGAAAGAAAGAAAGAAAGAAAGAAAGAAAGAAAGAAAGAAAGAAAGAAAAACAGGAAAAAGGAAAGAAAGACAAGGAGGAAAAAAGAAGGTGTGAAAGAATTTGAAGGAAAAGAAAGAAAGCGTTAAGGAATTAAAGAAGGAAAAGGAATGAGAAGGAAAAGAATGGCGAGGATAAACGAAAGAAAGAAAGAAAGAAAGAAAGAAAGAAAGAAAGAAAGAAAGAAAGAAAGAAAACAGGAAAAAAGAAAGAAAGAATTAGATGGAAAAGAAAGAAATGAAGAAATAAATAATAAAAGAAAGAAGATAAATGACAAGTAGGAAAAGAAAGAAAGAAAGAAAGAAAGAAAGAAAGAAAGAAAGAAAGAAAGAAAAAACAGGAAAAAGAAAGAAAGACAAGGAGGAAAAAAAGAAGGCGTGAAAGAATTAGAAGGAAAAGAAAGAAACCGTAAAGGAATAAGGAGGTAAAGAAGAAAAAGGAATAAGGAGGAAAAGAATGGCGAGGATAAACGAAAGAAAGAAAGAAAGAAAGAAAGAAAGAAAGAAAGAAAGAATTAGAAGGAAAAGAAAGAAAGAAAGAAAGAAAGAAAGAAAGAAAGAAAGAAAGAATTAGAAGGAAAAGAAAGAAATGAAGAAATAATTAAGAAAAGAAAGAAAAAAGCAAAGGAATAAAAAGAAATAAAAAGGAAAAGAAAGACAGAAAAGAATAAGGAATGAGTAGGAAAAGACTGCAAGAAGGACAGTAATTAGGAGTAAAAAGAAAAAGAAAAAGAATCAGGAATAAAAGAACAAAGAAAGAAAGAAGAAAATAAATAAGAAGCAAAGAATAAAGAAAGAAATGTAATAAATGGGAAAAGCAAGAAATATGGAGAGAAAAAGATAGAATTATTGACGATAAAAAAGAAATGAATGGAAGAAAGCGAGAAAAAATATCGACAAAAATGTGACAAAATCAATGAAAGAAAAGTCGAAGAAATTAGAGATGAATAAAATGAAAAGAATAATTTTTAAAAAATGACGGTAAATTTTTAAAAATGAATAAAAGATGGAAATAAAGTTTAAAAAAAAAACACCAAGTAACCATCGTATATAGAAAGATAACTGTAATAGCAGAAGAACAGTTTATATATATATATATATATATATATATATATGTGTGTGTGTGTGTGTGTGTGTGTGTGTGTGTGTGTGTGTGTGTGTGTGTGTGTGTGTGTGTGTAAAGCGAAGGCAACTGTTCATCCGAATAGAAACACTGGTAGGTTTTATCGCATGTCCGATTCACAAGATTTATGGCTAATAAAATGAATTGAAGTCGATTTCCTTATATTGAACCATTTGCCACGCTATTTTATCTAGGTACCGTCACTAATTCGGTATACGCAAGGTTTAAAATGATTTAAAATGAAAAATCATTCTTGAAGCTTTAGTTTTAACTGAAAGCTAAAAGATTAAAATTTACTCTTTCCACTAAAAAAATTATTCTGTGCTGTATTTTAGGCAGAAATAGTATCGATCGAAATCGATTTTTATTTGTCAGTAAAATCGATGAAATCGGCCATTTTGACACATTTGTAAACAAAAGTTAATTGTCGGTTTAAAAAATCTCGCAAAAATAAAGTATATATTTCTGAAACTTTGTTTGAGGAAAATTAGCAAATTTAAAGTTAAATTAATCTGATTTGGAAGAAATATTACTTATATCATAAAATGTCGTATATAAGCATCTCTTCACCAAGCAGTCATGTTTTTCTGAAGTATTGATCGATTTATCGACCACCTAACGTGTTGACATGTTAAGTATGGTGATGCAAAATTGCTAGCAGACTATAAATTTTACATGAGGTTTTTTTTTCCGCAAGTGAGGACAACCCTTAAAACACGTGACCTTTTAATGATAATGTCAGGTATGAACATACGTAATTACAAATTCTACATGTATATACATATACAAAAATAAATCGAAATTATATTTTCAAATATTCTGGATCCTCAAATTGTAATAATCTTTACAATATATGATTAGTAAATATAGTTTTATTTAATGACAGTATTTCGTAAGAGTTACAACAGTGAAATTGAATTTTAAAATTCAAATTTAATATTGTAAAAAAAAAATGAAACCAAATCTTGCAAAAATTCATTTTTCATCGAAATTTTTTCTTCAGATAATAGTCTTTAATATATATTATTCATAAAAGCAATTAAAAGATTCTTTAATTAAATAATGTCTTATTTTATTGGCGTTTTTTTTTTTTTTTTCGATTCAGAACAGATTTTCGGTAAGACGGAGTCCGATTTTACAAAAAAATTCGGTGATTTAAATTCTTCAAAGAATTCTACTTTTAACTAATATAGTCACTAAAGTTATCCTGTTGAATTTCTCAAGGTTCAAGGGGTGGGGGATAACACACATAAGGAAAATATTTTTACCAAGATTCTGTAATAAAAATAATTTCAAACATAATTTTATTTATTTGTCAATAGATCCTGGAAATTTCATTAAAATCCGACAATTATTTGATTTTTACAAGAATGCACAAATTAATGTCTGTTAACGCAAAAAAAAAAGTTTAAAATTTGCTATGCCAAAAGTTAAAGCAACCGTTGACACAAGAAGTTTTTTACTCAAAATTTCGAATGATCTAAAACGAGTAAAAAATTTCGTTAAATATTTAAAAAAATACTTTGATTCTTCCTCTTAATAATAACAAAAATATTTTGATGATAAAACTACATTATGTCGAAGCATGTTTTCATGACAGTATACTGATTTTTAACGATTTCGTTTAGGTACCTATTTTTATTATAAATAACATGGCATGTAGGGTTTTGTACAGAATACAAACCACTATATGCATTTTTTTGTTTAACATAGTTGGATAATTAACCTATATAGTAAGTATGATATTGCAATACCGTTGTCATTTTCATCTTTTTATTTTAAATAATTTTTCACTCAACGGTATAATTAATAATAATAACGTTGAAGTAACGAGTTTAGTTTATGAGTTTAAATAGGAAAAGGTAAGGGTAAAGGTAGACTTGAAGATGTTAAGTTTGTAGCGATCGAGGAAGCATCCTGTCGGGTGCACGTTCCATGAAGTCACGGTTCGTGGAAGGAGCCGTCAGAATGAAACTTCTTTCTTACTAACGAGATATGAAGGGAATGTGGATGATGCGCTATGGTGTATGTCAAATGGCGGGTCCGAGCTGTGAAAATCTGAATTGGATAAACTAAGGAATGTAGACCGTTTGTCATGGAAATAGCGAAATAATAACAAGAAGCTTACGACGCTTTTTCTGAACGATAAGAATAAAAGAGAAGAAAATAATTCATCACCCACAAGACCACAAAGGTGCTTTTGTTTCTCTATATAAAAACTGGAAAGTGAGAACTGTGCAAATGCAGCCCATATAAGGTAGCAATACTGCATTTTTGATCGGAGCTAGCTCTTGTAAAGGTAGATCATAGCAGGCGGAATCAGATATATACTGGAGCTGTACAAGGAAGCTATTTTTTCCAGCATCTTTAATATGATAATTTACCCACGCACGCATGGATTCTATCTGCTATAAATAGGAGCAGGTATTGCCTTTTTCGAAAGGAAAATTTACAGCAGTCAATTCTGACAGTCGGACCGAACATTCTTACTGTAACACTCTCGTTTGTATATGTTTGTATTACTGTTTCTGTTGATATATTTCTTTAACTCAATTCCTCTTTTGTGTCTTTATTTCTGGCCCTAACAAGGCCACAACACTTAGTATGATATATGTGACTTTTTCTAATATCTTTAGTATGGTATATATGACTTTCATTTGAGTCTCAACAGGTATTTATGGCAAGCAGACTCATTCACTGTTTTACACTGTGCTGTATCAATTTTCCTTTCATCCAAGCATTATGAGCCACTAGGATTCAGGGGGTTACTGAGAGTGAAATAAAAACATGGAGGACAACAGTGAAATTATGCGACCTGGTTGCGTGTTAAATTCGTGAAGTTGAGAAACCAGCGTGGAAAGAAAACAATTTCCGGGAAAATATTTATAGAAGAAGACCTAATTTTGAAACTAATTTTAAGGGAGTCGCATCATATACGTGATATAAAAATAGTATATGTACTGCTGGCCGGTGATCAAGCAGTGACGATCTCCAACTTCTTCCCACTAGTGATTTTCTCCCCACAAGTCAAAATTGCTAACAGGTTGACTTGGTTCTCTAGCTAACATCAAGTTCTTTGTGGCAGTAGTGGTGGCTGCTGGAAGACCCTATGTCTGGCAACAAGACTCTGCACCATGCCACCCAAGCAGGAGAACACAATCGTGGCTGTCTGGTAATTTCTGCAACCACATCACTCCTTACATCTGGTCACCTAACTCCCCAGACTGCAACATCCTTGATTATTATGTGTGGGGCGCAGTTGAGCGAGAGACAAACAAAATTCCTTTAACAGCAAAGATGAACTGATGGCAAGAATTATGACAGTAGTCACCAACTTAAACAAGGAGACCGTCCAGAAGAATTGTAGGAGGTTCCGAAGTCGTCTGAAGGCCGTGGTTGAAGCCAATAAAATTAAATTTCGACATTAAATGACCCATAAGGAGTTGATATGCCGCTAAACAAACAATCAAAGCCTTTATCGATAGAAACAGTTTATTTGAAATCAGTTTCACACAGGATGCAAACAAGGAGAAAGCTTATACTTAACATAAGGAAGAGACAGATGAAACTTCTGTGACACGTAATAAAAAAAGAGGGCTTGGAGAATCTGATACTCACAGGTTGAATAGAGGGAAAAAGAAACAATGGAAAGCAAAGTGTGACGTACCTGGCGAGCTTAAGCAAGCGGATGGCTGAACGTGGTCAGGGGGAGTTAGCAGAGGCACGAAAGGGATAGGCGAAGTGGAGAGCCATGATCACCTACGTCCTGAAAAGACACGGCACATAAAAAGAAAAAGAAAGAATTTTGCATTTGTTCTTCTTGAAACAGTTTTTTTTTAAATTTCTGAATGATTGTGCCAAGCGTTTTACGACACTTCAGAAGAGTCATTTCCAGGTTTGTCATTTGGGCTCCTTGTATCTTTTTGGGCTTCCGCAAGCCGCTTTTCATGACGCAAAACCTGTCACTTGAAATGTGCGACTACTTCTCTAAATTGTAGATCTATATATCTTCAGACTTCTGATGTTTCTGGTAATGGTGATGATACTTATCCGTTTGAAAAGGTCCAGCAATACGGCTTTTAACTATAACAGTTACTTGAAATTTTATACCTTTTTGAAGGCATTCTCGAATATAAATAAGTTACGCTTTTTAAACAGTTTGACAATACACAGAGCTCTTCAGGTCCTTAATGTTTTCTTACCTGAGTAAATTGCATGTCATCTAACCTAGCCAGTATAATTTGTTAATTCCCTTTAAACTGCTACGAAATCAAACACACACACATATTTCTTTTGTATATGATTGATTTGATTTGATTTGTTATGCTTCATTTAGTGTCGAAATTTAATTTTCTTGGAAGAATTGAATTAAGAAAACTATGATATGTTATTCTGCTTTCACAATTGAATACATGGTAGATAATACTTGGCTTTTGTGCTTATACATATTTGTGCGGACATAATTACTGGAGGCGGTTAGATATGTTTTATGTTGTAGTTTTGTTGAAGTTATATTTTGCAATACAGTTTGATTTCTTTATGAAATTGTAGGATATTATATGGATTAATGACATGATAATGTTTGTTGGAATATCAACCATTATGCCGAATTCTAAATAATTTGAACACAACTGTATGGCTTCAACTAAATATATTTTGAGCATAATTGCATAACATCAACCACAGTTAAAATGTATTATTGGTCATTATTTATATAAAAATATACTGTTGGTATTTTTACTATAAAAATGTATTTTTGTACTTTCATAGTTTTTTTTTAATTTTGTCTGCCCATAGATTGGGTCCTATCAGGTGTTAACACCTTGGGTCATAGTAGGTCTTGAAACAACAGGCAATTAAGGGGGTCGTTCCAGGCTCCTCAAAATCTCCAGTTTCTCGATCAGAGGCCTAGTTACCGGATGTAGTTTATCGTCATACCGAAGACTTCTTTTGTACATAGTTCTAACATAAACTTGAATTTTAAGTAAGATAAAGTTCAAATCTAACCAGGTTTGATGCAAGTAAACTTGAAAAATAGTTAAAAACATTGTGTTAATGTATTTGCTTTATTTTTAAATACCCCACTCCAAATTCATTAATTTCAGATATGTTTTGTACCTTAGTCTGGTAGACTCCACATCACGCTAAGTTTTAAGGTTGTGATTTCCTTTGCAAGTATGTTTTATGGGGTGGCGATGCTATCCCCACGCCCAACCGGTTTGGGATTCAGATATTTTCTCCTTCTAGACTGGTTGCCAAACAAAGCCAGAGAACTAAGTTCACCTGATTATGAACTTTGAATTGTAAAGGGAAGAGATACATTTATATCTTTCCTAGCATATTTATAAAAAAAAATGAACGCCACAGCCTCGTTTTGAATTTGATCCGCTCACGCCAATTCCATTTTCCGCCCAAATATCAGCCACGTCACGTCCACATCGATTTTCAAATATGCTTAGGCGCAAATGTAATCATTTGTTGCATATTTTATCTCTATTCAATAAAAAAATTGTAATTGCATAAGACATGATGAAAAGTGTTTGGCTAATTCATTTTTTACCCAGGAGTGTAGAAGCAAATGTGGTCAAAGTGTATATCGTGAAGATATGAATGTGGTTATTGAACTGGAAAGGCTGACTCAGCAAAAGTAAAGAAAAACAATCTAAAAAGAAATAAAATAAACGTGAAATGATGGTGGGGCGGGGGGAATAAGAACCAAAGGAAAGTACTGGGATGAGTAGAATGAAAAGAAAAGGAAAAAGAAAAGGAAAGAGAAAAAGAAAGAGAAAAAGAAAGAGAAAAGGGGAAAGAAAAGGAAAGAGAAAAAGAAAGAGAAAAAGAAAGAGAAAAGGAGAAAGTAAAGGAAAGAGAAAAGGAAAAAAGGAAAGAGAAAAGAGAAAAGAAAACAGAAAAGAAAACAGAAAAGAAGAGAAAAAGAAAACAAGAAAGAGAAAAGGAAAAAGAAAAGGAAAGAGAAAAGGAAAGAGAAAAAGAAAAGCAAAGAGAAAAGAAAAAAGAAAAAGAAAGAGAAAAGTAAAGAGAAAAAGAAAAGCAAAGAGAAAAGAAAAAAGAAAGAGAAAAGGAAAAAGAAAAGCAGAGAGAAAAGAAAAGAGAAGAGGAAAGAGAAAAAGAAAGAGAAAAAAGAAAAAAGAAAAGGAAAGAGAAAAAGAAGGAGAAAAAGAAAAAGGAAAGTGAAAAGAAAAGAGAAAAAGAAGGAAAAAAGGAAAGAGAAAAGAAAAGAGAAAAAGAAAGAGAGAAGGAAAGAGGAAAAGAAGGAGAAAAGGAAAAAGAAAAAGAAAGAAGAAAGACAGGAGAAAAAGAAAGAGAGAAGAAAAGAGAAAAAGAAGGAGAAAAGAAAAAAGAAAAGGAAAGAGGAAAAAGAAAGAGAAAAAGAGAAAAGGGAGAAGATATTTGAAAAACAGAATAATGGAATATGTCGAATAACGAATCTGTTTCTACATTTCATACATTATAAAGTCTCAAGTTTACTAACTGGAGTTGATCCACGTTGGTGGAGGCGTTAAGCAGTTTATGTGAGTATGTAGGAAGATAGCGATTAACTTGAAGAGCTTAAGGTTCTACTGATCGGGGAAGCATCCTCTCAGGAGTCTGTTTCATAACATAATATGTTGAATAACTTATCTTTTTTATAATATTGTTCACCCAATATAAGGCCCGAAAGCCACGCAAGAGAGTTACTAAAACGGGTTGCTGTAAGGAGGAAGCAAGATGTTCACATTATTAGGGTAAACCCTAGACGTTTTTAAATAATGATGTTAACCCTGTACAAGGCTCGGTTACCACTCGAGGTAGAGCGTTACAGAGTACGAGGTACAATTTATGCGGATATGTGGAGAAGATAAGAGTTAACCATAGACTTGAGCAGGTTAAGATTGTAGCATCCTCTTGGTAGTCGGTTCCACAGAGCAGCAGTTGGTGAGTAGAAGCTGCTCGAGTGGAACTTACATCTCCCCAGTGGAAGACGAAGCGAATGAGGGTTGTTCGATACAATGGGCGTGACACGACGTGTCTTAGCCATGAAGATGAGAACTGGTAGAAATAAGAAATGTAGTTCGTCTGAACACTTTCCATGAAAATAGCGATGGAGTAGCAAGAGTCATGTGATGTTTCGTCTGTGAGGAAAGAGGTTGTATGGTGGAAAATACTTCGTCACCCACAAGGAATTTGAAGAGTTTAAGATCGTAGTGATTAAAGAAGCATGCTTTCAGTAGTCTGTTCCACAACGTAACAGTTCTGGAGTGGCAGTCACTGGGTACTTCTTCCATACCAATGGAATACAAAGAGATGCCAATGAATCTACCCTGTGAACGTGGTATGGCCGGTACTAACCGTGAAGGTCTGTATTGATGGAACTATATAATACAGCTCACCTATAAAATGTTGGGCGATTTCCTCAAGGATGAGAGACTCGAGGCGACGGAGATGTGGTTCTACAGAAAGATGCTAAGGATATCTTGGATCGAGCATGTGAGCAACGATGAGGTCTTAGGTTACAAACAAGGAGAAGGCTTATATTTAATATCAGAAAGAGGCTGCTGAAGTTTCTTGGACACATAATGAGGAAGGAGGGCCTGGGGAATCTGATACTCACGGGTCAAATAGAGGGAAAGAGAGAAGGGAAAGCATCGTATGACATACCTGGCGAGCTTGAGCAGGTGGATGACAGAACGTGGTCTGGGGAGGAAGCAGAGCGAAGGAGCTTGCTGAGAACTGCAAGGGATAGAGGGAGGTGGAGAGCCATGATCGCCAACGTCCTGAAAGGACATGGAACATAAAAAGAAAAAAGAATGCATCTGCCATGTAAATAGCGATAGTGTTTCGTGAAGGGAGCAGCGTTTCGTCTGTAGGAAAAGGTTGTATGATGAAAAATTGTTAATTACCCACAAGGCCCTGTAAACACTTTTGAACTTTTGTCAGGGCTTAAAAGGGGAAACGGGGTTCTTGTAAAGATAGAACGCGGCAGAGCGGTAGACAGAACTGACCATTTTTCCAGAATCTTTAGTAATGGATTGTGATTGTATGTACGATTTTCCCTTGAAGTCTGGAGTGAACTTGAATTTCAATGGACTTTCCAGGCCAATGACCCCATTCAGAGTACAACAGCTCATCGTGACTCTCCTGCATGATCGGGGGAAATTCAGTTTCTCCTCTTAGAATGGTTAAAGCTTCTAGAGAAGTGATTCGTTGTGCCTTCAGCTAATATGAAGTGGAATGGTTATCGTATATACTCGCGCATCATGCGACTTTTGAAGACCTAATTTTGAAGCTAATTTTAAGAGGGTCGCATCATACACGTAATATAGAAATAGCATATGTACTGCTGGCCTTGGCTACGCCGGTGATCAAGTTATATATCCATTTACTGTAGTCAAATTAGCTTCAAAAATCACATTGAATCAATTTCTACATCTACAGCTAGGAAAGTTGTGTCACTGTGTGTAAATTATTAAAGCTACTTGCTAAGACCATTTTAATTAAAATTCAGACAAGTTTATGGTAGTTGATCATGTGCCACGTGTGATACACACTTAGACGATCATGTATCTTTCGATACATGACTGACGAAGCAGATTTTTTTCCCGCAATAGGTTGCTATTTCATTCTGCGTAGACCAGTTGCCATCAAAGGCGATAGAGCCCGGTCTGTTCTGCTATCTGGCTGGGAGAAGAAGACGAGGATTCATGCCTTCCTCAAGGTTATTAGCACGTAAGGGAATCTAATGGATTCGAACTCGGCTCTCTGATTCCTCAATCAGAGCCGCTATACATTACCCCACCGGGCCAATAAGATCGAACAGCCTATGAATCATTGTACTGTAGGTGAATTACATGTTTATATATTTATATATAAAAGAAAAGGCAAATAAATAATAAAACTGAATTATTACAGACACTTAGTTATATAAAATAAGATTAGATATGCTAAAAAGCTAATGGAAAATTTCGATAGAAACAAATATAAGAATACTGAAATGTTATGTAATATAAGCCAATAATATATAACAGCGAATGATGGACAATTTCCTCACAGACTATGAAAAGACTTGAGGCAACAGAGGTGTGGTTCTACAGAAGAATCCTGATTGGCTGGTTGATTTTGTTTAGGCGCCTATCAAACTGTATGGGTTATTTAATGCCGAAATCTAACTAGTCTGTACGTAATTTTATGCTTTCAAATACAGATATTTTGTTCATAATTTTATACTTTCAGGGTAAAGGTATGCTTTTTTAGATATATAGTTTGTAGATCATAAAGTGTATTGTTGGTAATTTTATTATAAAAATGTATTTTTATCTTTTTTAATGTTGCATTGATTGTCACTTTGCTATCAAAATGTACTGTTGATTTTTGCTTGGCGGTTCATTATTTCAGTCCGGCTCAGGGTGGACCAGGGAACAGCAGCAGTCAAAAGATGGTTCCACCCTCCTGAAAACCTTCAATTTCCCGATTTTGTTTAGCAGCATCTCTCTCTCTCTCTCTCTCTCTCTCTCTCTCTCTCTCTCTCTCTCTCTTTCACCCCAAGCAAGACGGGAGTACCACTAGCACGCAAGGGGTTACAGAAAGTGGGAGCAAGAGTAAAGAGGAGTGAGAGAGTAAAGGATGAAGAGAAGGGCGGGGAATATATCAAGGCATTTGGAGATATCGATTGACAATGCATTTGAATAATTGAACATTATAGCTAATAGGGAAGCAAGTAAGAGGAAGGAAGTTCCACAGTCGGGAAGAGCGAGACAGGAAACTGTTGGAGTAGAAGAGACGGCTATATTTAACCGTTTCTACAGTGAAAGGGTGGGACTGAGATGCCGACCAAGTGGCGTGTTTAAATGCAGTTTGCGAACTAGCGAAAATAGCTCGTCGGAGCAGTTACCGTGAATGTATTTGTAGAAAAGACAGAGGGAGGCGACGGCACGTTTGGGTTATTTAATGCCGAAATCTAAATATTTTGTACGTAATCTTATCCTTTCAAGTACAAATATTTTGCACATAATTAATACTTTCAGGGTAAAGGTATTTTTTTTTGTTTTGTTTTGTTTTGGGGTTCCCTATTTGTCCATAACTGGGAGCCTAAGAGATGCTACCACCCCGCATCAGGATGGACCTGGGAATAACAGATAATCCCAGGTTCCTCAAAAGCTCCAGTCTCCCGATGAGAGGCCTCGCTGCCGGATGTAGTTTATCGTTATATCCAGGACTTTCCTTTTGTATATAGTTCTAATATAAACTTGACTTTTGAGCAATGGAAAGCGAAAATGTAACCAACTTTGAGGCCGGTAGATGGAACTTGGAAAACAGTTAAAAACATTATATTAATGTAATTGTTTTTTGTTTTTTTTTAATTCCTCTACTTCAAATTCATTAATTACAGATATGTTTTGTAGCATAACCCGGTAAAAGGTGGTTCCATGCTGCTCAAATATTTCAGTCTCCTGATCAAAGGTCTTGCTACCAAATGTAGTTTATAGTCAGACTATAGCTTTAAACGAAATGATAGTAATTCTCTTCGAAACCTTACAAATGGACGTGTTAAAAAGAATTGAAATGATTCAAGTCATGGCACTATTAAGGAGAATACGTTCTCATTAATTATGCCATTGTTTGAATTGTTTCAATTCTTTTTGTACGTCTAATTCTTTCAGTATCTTATTTACATAGTCACTCAAGAGACTTCTGGCGGTTATTATTTTATCAGACATGCTAATTCTTACAAAAAAAAATTCGCATTTGATATTTCTAGTTTCATTCTCTTTTCTGAATAGTCATTTATTTTATCTGACTAAATTCTTTCAATTTCTTTTTTTGTAGATTTTTTAAATTATTTTAATGATCATTATGCTGATTATCTTTACTGTCTGCGTCATAATTATTGTAAAATCTATCACTGAAAAAAAAAGAAATTTTAAACGGCCTAATGTCCTGATTTGAAATGAGGCCGTCAGCAACACAGGCACGTCCCAAGTCTATAAGAGAGTCGTGTTATGACGAATTAAAAATAAAATCAAGAAAAACAAACAAACAAACAAACAAAAAAGACATAAATTTCGAAGAATTGTTTTTAATGTAAACAGAAGGACGGGCGTGATAGTGGAAAGAGCAATTAACGGGTGGTGGGGTTGTGAAATAGGCAGGGGAAGAGGGTGAGAACTGTATTCGACTAATTGTTTCAGATAATTCTGTTAATCTGATGAGACGAGTGACAGGTGCCAGCTGCTAACTGCTGACTGGCACTGAAAAGCGATCGACAGGAGAAGGGCTGGCAGAAATCAACCGTAAGCAGAGATGAATACAAATATATATATATATATATATATATATATATATATATATATATATATATATATATATATATATATATTCATTCATGCTGATATTAATGCACACAGATACGCACACATATGTATGTGTCCTGGATTACTGGAAGATTTTTTTTTAATATTAACTTAATTTAAGTGGAAAAGAAGATACAATATTTTTCAATGTCGACAAATTCTGCTGTATTTTCTATTGTTACAAATATTATCGCCCGACTCAAGATTTCTATAAAGATCTTTAATTTTTCATTAAAGAAGGATCAAGGTGATTTTGCAAACTTTATAGATGATTTCAGTAAAATTTGAGTAAGTATGACGGTATTACCGTTTTGCGACACCTCAATCTATGTTATACAAGAAGAGGTGATTCTCTGTCTGTCATACCCTCTCTGTGTGTATGTATACCCGTATGTAATGATGAGACCTTAGCGGCAAGGTCTCATTATACATGTGAAATAGCCAGATGTAACCGTAAGTTCTATGTTAACTCTTCCTTCTATCGCACCTCCCGTTTGTGGAACTCTCTTCCGGTTTCTTGCTTGCCAGTCGATTTTGATTTTCAAAAATTTAAATGCAATTTTATCTTCTGTCTTTTAATTCCTATTCTTTTATTTTTCTTTTTACTTAATAATGTTTTTCTTTTTTCTCATATTCTTTCACGCTCAATGACCCCTTTATTTCCTTACTTGGGGTGAAATAATTATAAAAATGTATTGCATATGCGTTAGTCTTGGTTATGCTTGAGTGACGCATGCACATAATTTAACGGAGTTTGAAAATAAGACATCTGAAAAATACATTCCTCTCCCAATCAGTATTTTATGACAAGTAATTTAAATTATTTTATTGAAATTCTAGAAATTATTCCGTAATAAATAGAAATATTTTTTAAACTTGTTTTTATCTTATTTTTACGAAATTAAAAATACTTTTAAAATAAATCTGTTTCTAAAAAATAGTTTATCATGGGATTAAAATAGTTCACCCGAAACAGGCGACGTCCAAAGTACCAAATGCAAAAACTCATTTACCTGTCTTTAACTATACAAATATTTTTGCGTATTCTTATGTTTAGATATGGTGCATTAACTGCACTGAATATTTATACATACAAAACAGTTTACGGCTTCTCAGTATTTATCTTTCTCACTCTGTAGATTCTTAATAAAATACAAAAAACAAATCTACAATGTTATTGGTCCTGGCATCTCGGCTTCAGTCATTTTCTCAAAAATTAAGGTCTGGAGGAATTAAGGGGATTATTGGAATTAATAGACTTTCAGCCTTTCGTGGATCTTTATTTCCAATAGACGAGGACGCATTTTCTTCACAATTAACCTTGTTACATTACAAAGCTTTGGTGGATCTAGATTTCTCCATAGCATAACTGCATATTTTCTTTTAGTTCCAGCTTGTGTGATGACATTCCAGGAGGATTCAATGAGCTCAGGAACTCTATTGGATAATTCACTGCCTGCTCTTGTTTAACTACAATGTCAATGGAGACGTACTTGATGGGTTTTTTTAATTTCTTGGAGAAATTTCCAGTTGATGCCATCTACATTTTGATTCTTGGAAGCTAATATGGTGATCTCACAAAGCCAGTTTGAATCCATGAAATAGTGTATAATGTTTGGATAAACATAGTTAATCAAATCTTGGATTATTGAAACAGAATCTCCACAACCATTTCGTTGTGGAATATCTCAATGTTGGTCCATTTTGATGGTTCTATTGTCAAGCCGTAACAAGGCAGCAAATCTTGCTGCTTCAGGGTCATCTGTGATTCTAACTCTCATGTTTGTGTTCAGGCTGTGTCTTTGAACATGGCTCCAGGTGTAAGAATTTTTCAGGTAAGCATTTTATCAACTGTAGCTCCTCTTGCAATGACTGGTAATGTTTGTCTAAAATAACCAGAGTAGTACAGTGATAGCATTCCATGGTTTGTGAATTGTCTCGTTTTGGAGTGTTTACTCCAGGATCTCAAACGCTTGCTTGTGTGCCATGGTACATTTACTCCAGACAATGAAGCTTGTCTCCTCCAGTAGCTTAGCCAAATTGGTTTCTCTTTTGATGTTGCAAATAGGGGTTTCATTGTAGTTCAAATTCAATGTAAGTTTGAAAGTACTGTGGACTGTACGCCCTCTAAGAAAGAGGGTATCAGTAATACCAGATGATGCTATTGCTAGAACTACTTTTCTCTGGAGTCCCACTACAGATAAAAGAAAATTAGTTACAAATGTTTTACCAGTACCAGTTTTCCTTACAAATGTTTTACCAGTACCTCCCTGTGCATCCAAGAACAGGATCCCTCCATTGTTGTGGCTGATGTCATTAAGGACCTTTTGATGTACTTGCTGTTGGTCTTGGTTCAACAGGGGCTCATTATTTTGAACATATAGCCACAGTTCTTCCTTGTTGTGTCCCGTTTCTCTCCCAAAGTTTCTCTGTTGATTTGTCCAGTTTCTCTGTTTGGATTTGACAGACCAAAATTACTGAAATCTTTTCGAGTCAAGTTCATCACTTTGTCTTCAATTTCACAGAGAACTAAATTTGCAGTCTGAGGATTCAATTCCAATCCTGGATGAGCAAGTCTCATTTGGCGAGGAATATCCTCATTGAGATCTCCTGATAATTTTCCCAAAGAGTAACTGGGTTATAAATTTCACAGGTGTCAATCATTAATGCAAACAGATCTCTGACTTGCTTTGGAGAATTTGTTGCAACTGCTTCCTCCGGAGTCATATTTCAATAATGATAATTTCCTGTAAGGCAAAGCTCGATACATGCTTGTCTGTAAGTCTCTTTGACAATTCCATCAATTGTTCTCAAGTCTTGAGATTATGTTGGGCCCTTATGTGATGAAGCAACAGTCTGAGAAAGAAACGTTCAGGATTTATTGGATGGACTGTACATCTCCCATTTTGATTCCAAATTCGTTTGGATTAGGTTCTCCTTGATCTCTCCTCTAAAATCTTCTAACCTTGTAGGTGCAGTATTTTTAAACTTCAGGGTACGACTTGTAAAGTCATCATTTTGACACAGTTCTAAAATGTCATTAGTGTTGTGTTCATAGGATTTTCAGTCAGTTCTCTTGCATTTTAATCTGTGAAGTAAACTCTTTGTCCATTTCCCAAGTGGTGTTGAACTGAAGGACTTCGGTCATGGATTGGAAGCCTCATTGGAAGAGATGTATCGACCCAGATGTATCGGCCCATTTTCATTTTCCAGACCAAATACTGCTTGGTCACTTTCCTTGTTAATGCATTTCTATCTTTAAAAGGCAGGATGTGTGTGTGTGTGTGTGTGTGTGTGTGTGTGTGTGTGTGTGTGTGTGTGTGTGTGTGTGTGTGTGTAACGAATGCACGGCCGCAATTTTCGAAGGGTTTGCACCAAAATTTACATGTACATGCTCCAAGTTAGCGGGAAGGCCAAGACCGACTTTGCATTTCCTAACTCTCATCGATAGTGGAAATAATGGATTTTTTCATGCTTCTACAGCAGTTTTCATGTAGTTTGCGGCCATTTTCAACTGGCCAGAGTGAGATCCTATAGCTGGCTGCCACGAATAGGCAGGAAGATTCTATTGGCCAGCGTGAGAGCCAACAGCTGACTGACATTAATGTTAACTAGCATGCTAACATGCAAAAAAAAAATCGATAGATGCATTCGTCACAAGTGGGAAAAATTTAAATCTACATGGCACTTTACTCCAATTGGCTTATTCGCTTGCTTAAACTCAACGATGATTCTGATTCCGCAGAACTGGGTTGGGTGTGAAAAAGTATTTGTTGTTAACATTCTTTTTTCATTCGGTTTTTTCCAGTTACGAGTCCTTTTTAAAGCTGATCGTTTTGTGTTCATTTTGTTTAGTTCTTTTTTCGTAACAGATTTAATGTTTAGTATAAAGCTTCGAAAAAATTCGCAGTGTGAGATAGGCAAGAAGTAAGGCATGTAGCAACATCAGCACGGCAAAGGGCACTCCTTTAAAGGCAAGGAAGGGCAAAAATATTTTAAGTCAAGTGATAGCGATTGCTGTATGCGTCGTACGATTTTTGAATCAAGCCGGGGCAACGCCGGGTCATGCTGCTAGTTTACATACATAATCGATTTAATTGATGCTGTAGCAGTACTCTACATTTATGTGAGCACTAAATGCTTTACTGAGCAGCGGACAGAAAGGAACAATCCACCGATTGTCAATGACAATTTATTGTCCTCTTTTATTTAGAGTGAAAGGGTGACCTCCATCTTCTGGCTTACTTCTTTTGTATTCTGGATAGCCATCAAAATCCGACTGAGTCACTTTCGTAAACTGTTTTGGAAAGTCTTTGCTACACTTCTTGTCGATCATCCAAAGAGATTCAGGATTGAGAGAACCACATCGGCCATGAATCGGGATTTTATGATTTCAAAAAGGACTGGATTTTCAATGGGATTTAACGGCTCAGCACTAATGATAACATCAATTTGATTTGGATTGATTTTCTTCTTGAATCAAGCAATAAAGATGAAAATAAGGCAGTCCTCTTATCTGCCCCTCAATGCCGCACATGTGAGCCCGGATTGCTCCAAAATATTATCTTTTCCTAATGCGATTCAACATTTTGCGAGGCATTTCACTGCCGCAGACGATATGCAACAATAAACTACAGAAGTACTCAAAATTGAACGCTGCATTTCGGTATTGCATTAATATTTAAGCTTACCTTTCAAAAGTTCAACAATAATTTTTCTGCTGCCACTTAATTTAAAGACAATTTGATGTACGTAGGTCCTTACTTTCTGTACAAACTATTATTTTTATTTCATGGATGACTTTTGTTGGATTTCGTAATTAATTTATTTGATTACTCCCAAATTTATTTCCAGTTGTAAAAATTGTTATCGTACAAAAAAACTTGTCGCAAAAAATCATGGAAAAATTCGCCGAAAAATATCGCAGTAATGAAAACTTGGGAATCCAAAATTTCAGGATGGCGGGTCTGGATATGGCCCAGAATGTTTTTCTTTTGCTCATGGAGTCGGCCTAATTCCAAAATGGTATGATATGTTGGGCTACGGACTGTAGGAGTAAAGTTGAAAAACTGTGAAACAGTGACACACTGACATTGTCATTTATTACATACATATATATATATATATATATATATATCATGTAAAATATATAATGTAAAAAAAAAATTTTGCCTATGCTACTCAACTTATGCCAGATAGTGTGCTATCTACCCTGTGTCCCAAAATAAATTCTCATTTGCCTAGATTGAAAGGTGATTGGGGTCAGGACATTGAAGTCAACACGCAGAGGTGACAATTTGTTTCATGCTTGAATGCAATCGTCATTCATCATATATATATATATATATATATATATATATATATATATATCGAGAGAGAGGAGATAAATCGAGAGACAGATACAGAGAGAAGGAAGATAGGTGGAGAGAGAGAGAAAGGAAGAGCGACTATAAGCCCAAACAAATATTTAATATATATATATATATATATATACATAACAGAAAATATAAAAAATATATATAGACAATATACCCAAACACATATTAAAAAATAAATTTAAAAGTTTAACATTCTAGCGTCCCATCTCCATGTACACATAAACATCATTTTAGATCTATGAAGTCCTAAAAAACAAAAGTGTCAAACGAGGAAAGGTTTTAATTTGTAATTAATTTTCCTAATATATATATATATATATATATATATATATATATATATATATATATATATATATATATATAAAGTAAAGTAGAAAATGTTTCCGTGTTAATCGTTTCATCCTTTAGGTGTTCATCGGACTAGGTTTGTTTTGTTTTACGGCATATCATCCTCTATGCCGACAACTTTTTTTTTCTTGTAATATTTTTGTTTTGTCAAAAATCCATTTCTGTTAATTTTTTTTTTTCTCAAAAACTTATAGCTGGTAATATTCTTTTTTCAAAAACGTATTATCAGAGGCCTGGCTGTTGGACGCAATTTATCGTCATACCCAGGACGCTGATGTAGTTTATCGTCATACCCAGGACGCGGATGTAGTTTATCGTCATACCCAGGACGGTGATGTAGTTTATCGTCATACCTAGGACTCGGATATAGTTTATCGTCATACCAAGGACGCTCAGACTACGTTTGTTTTCGTGATCTGACTATACAACGCAAACAAATCAAGTCCTAATGAATGAAATACCTTACCCGAAAACAGTTTCTTTGTCATATATCTTTCCTCCAAAATTATTCTTGATATATATAAAATTTTATATATATATATATATATATATATATATATATATATACGCGGTACAAATTCGTTTACACAATCGGCTGCCCGTTCCATTTGCACTGATCCGTACGTATTCCGGAATCGACATACACCCGAGAAGAACTCAAATTTAATAACCAGCTCTAATTAAAGATAAACATACTGACTTCATTTACTAAGGGGATCAACGCAGGTTACTTGAAGTGATCGATATAGGTCACTTGAACATGATTGAGAAGTTGTGTTGTTTATGCACCGAGATCAATACAAAACAAAATCAGAATCATGTGTATACCAGTAGATATTGACCTTCTTCAGATGCACTTATCAAAACGGTTGCAACTTTCGAAATTTTAAGGCAACCTTATATTAGGTGTTTTACTGTTGTTGTTTTTTTCCAGTAAATAATCGGCCATTAATAGTTAAAACTGTTATGATAATAAGAAAAAATTAATGTTTAAAATAGTTATGAAAATAAGTAGATAATCGGCTATTAATGTTTAAAACTTACGAAAATAAGTAAATAATCGGTCTTTAATGGTTAAAACTTACGAAAATAAATAAATAATCGGCCATTAATGGTTAAAACTTACAAAAATAAGTAAATAATCGGTCTTTAATGGTTAAAACTTACGAAAATAAATAAATAATCGGCCATTAATGGTTAAAACTTACGAAAATAAGTAAATAATCGGTCTTTAATGGTGAAAACTTACGAAAATAAGTAAATAATCGGCCATTAATCGTTAAAACTTACGAAAATAAGTAAATAATCGGCCATTAATAGTTAAAATATTTGAGAAAGTAATTAATAATCGACCATTAATGGCCAAAAATGTTAAGAAAATAAGTAAATAATCGGCCATTAATGGTTAAAACAGTTTAAACAATAATTAATAATTTGCCATTAATAAATGAAATACTTAAGAATAAATACACAAAAGCTATATCCTTTTAATGTAATTAATTTCTAAATAAATTACGGGTGAGAAGTGATCGACCACAACTAAAGTTTCATGTAGTTGCTTGCAATCATCATATCATGCACACACCAACTAAACTTACCAAGAGTGGATATGCCTATCCTACCAAGAAGAAAATTTTAATTTTAATTATTTAGGAAAAGAAGAAACCCAAACCACAGAAAAAAATTACAAGCATGCGGAGAAATTGAACGATTTTATGGGAATCTGTAGGACCTCAGTAAAGCCTTGTGCTAAAATCAAAATAGCACACAACAATACTAGACATTCAAAGTCCCCCACAACAGAGCCTATAATTTAAATAAAATAAGCATCTCCTAAGAGGGTATGCTACAAATACACAATGGAGAAAACGAACTCTATTTTCTCTCTAGGAGTTGTTTTTTTTAAATTATATACATACATACATACATACATACATACATACATATATATATATATATATATATATATATATATATATATATATATATATATATATTATATGTGTGTGTGTGTGTGTAGATAGATATATAGATAGATAGATAAATAGATAGATAGATAGATAATGTGACAATGATACAAAGTGGTAAACCTTTTCAAAGACTCGTTTCTGCAGGTTCGAATGAAATACATAATTGGATGTTTGGAAAATGCGTTACGATTTTTGTGGATAAAGGGATTCAAAATTAAATTACCTTATCAGATCTACTTTTTCTTCGGGTACTATTATACAACCAAGAAACACGCGGATAGATAGATAGATAGATAGATAGATAGATAGATAGATAGATAGATAGATGTAAAAATCACTATACTAATCTGTAAAATACTTTTAAAAAATACCATAGCACTTCAAGGTGTAGGTAATCATATAGATGTACACAAATTCCTTTACAAGAAACACGCGTATAGATAGATAGATAGATAGATAGATAGAAGTAAAAATCACTATACAAATTTGTAAAATACTTTAAAAAAATACCATAGCACTTCAAGGTGTAGGTAATCATATAGATGTCCACAAATTCCTTTACAAGAAACATGCGTATAGATAGATAGATAGATAGATAGATAGATAGATAGATAGATGTGAAAATCACTATACAAATCTGTAAAATACTTTTAAAAATACCATAGCACTTCAAGATGTAGGTAATCATATAGATGTCCACAAATTCCTTTACAAGGAACACGCGTATAGATAGATAGATAGATAGATAGATAGATAGATAGATAGATAGATAGATGTAAAAATCAATATACAAATCTGTAAAATACTTTTAAAAAATAACATAGCACTTCAAGGTGCAGGTAATCATATAGATGTCCACAAACTCCTTTACAAGAAACATGCGTATAGATAGATAGATAGATAGATAGATAGATAGATAGATAGATAGATAGATAGATAGATAGATGTGAAAATCACTATACAAATCTGTAAAATACTTTTAAAAATACCATAGCACTTCAAGATGTAGGTAATCATATAGATGTCCACAAATTCCTTTACAAGGAACACGCGTATAGATAGATAGATAGATAGATAGATAGATAGATAGATAGATAGATAGATAGATGCAAAAATCACTATACAAATCTGTAAAATACTTTTTAAAAAATACCATAGCACTTCAAGATGTAGATAATCATATAGATCTCCACAAATTCCTTTACATTTTGTCTGTGATTTGCCATTGGTAGTTGAGAAACATAGTGGGATGATTTCCCATTGCCTATCAGAATATTTTCCAATCAAACCCGACTCCCAACTACAACTGGAAATATTGATGCCCTCATGTGCCACATTTTTGTGATTTCCATTTCAAGATCCTTGTATTTTGATAGTTTCTCTTAAGATTTTCAAAAATACATTAATTAATATAGGAACTATCATGTCAATAAGAAGTCACATTCTGTTTTTGTGGAATTTGATTACGATGTCCTCTACGATTAGCTTTGATTGTTCTATCTGTGTGTCTTGCAATGTCCCATTATATTCTTGTGTTTCTTATGTCTGTAACAGGGTCTTTGTGGCGTTAATGCCAATTTCTTGCTGTCTCTTTCTTATAAAAGTTGCAGATTTTATAGTTCCGGGTTTTATATTCGATGGATGCCAATTCCGTGCTGATACAAGATGGTCAATTGTTTCTGGATATTCGTCACAGAATCATCATTTGGGGTCAACAATGTTTCAATATAAATTATTGTTAGCAAACATTGGTCATGTGCAGCAAGAATATAATCTTATGTTTCAGCTTTTAATGCAGCACTACGCAACCCCTAATGGATATGGGGTGTGGCTGCTGCACTTTCTTTTTGACGGGCAGAGTATTGACCATGAAGAGTTTTATCTTGTCATCGTTTTTGCACATGGCCCATTGCATTTGCTTTTGCCTTCTTTTTTTCTTCTTTTTTTTTTAGATTCTTTGCTGCTGTAGTAAGTGAATTAGGATTTACTTGCTCTTCTTCGTGCACTTGAAATTTCCTTTTCAATTCGTTGGCTTCCTTTATTACTAAATAAAGTTTTTAATTTCTTCCTGTTCTTTTATACAGTCTTGTGTAGTTTCCAGTTATCTTTGAAGACATCAAGGCAGTTCTAGTGGAAATAATTATTCACCTCCTTTGGATCTGGACACATACAGTCGCTCAACATCAGCCTTAGGATGATTCATGCGGTGGCAAGAGAGAAGCTTTCCTGTATTGATATCTATTCACTTAATGTCAGCTATAGTCGAGAAGGATGTTGAAAGTACCACAGGGACAGGCAAAGTGTTTATGGTTGATATTCTGTTTTGTGAATCGCAATTCGGTATTTAACATCAGATGCACACGCCTGTTGTATAATTTTATTAATTTCTCCTTCACTTGGGTATGCTGTATTCCATCTCAATCGCTGACTCCTAGGTATTTATACGCTTCTACATGTTCCAGAACTATAATTTCGTTCTTGAATGTTACTTTTGCACATTTATCTAATCCGAAGTCAATACCGATGACATCACTGAAACATTTTACAGCACTGAGAAGACTTTTTAACTCATTGTCATTTTTGGCAAAATTTTTGAGGCAGATTTATTATCATTGTTATTATTGTTACTGTTGTTGCATTTCTTTTGGTTTCTGTTGTGTATTCATTTCTCTCCGGGTCCCAACCAGAGACCTAAGGTCATAAATGACACCATGACATTTTCCACTGAGCAGTTTTGAACAAAAGTCGTACATATTTTATATAGATAAAGCTCTTTGTAAGGTGTGGGTTGTACCTGTGAGTACAATTATTTGTATTTCTTTAAGGCATGGGCTATCAGGGATTACTCCAATGAGTCTATTGGAATCATTTCCAATCAATCGGAAGGCTCCAAATACAATTGGAACTGTTAATGTCCTCAGGCACCACATTTTTGAGATTTCGATTTCAAAGTTCTTGGATTGGGATAGTTTTTTTTTAAAATCTTCAAAGATACATTGCAAACTGCTGGGACTGCCATGTCACTAAGGAGATACATTTTACCTTTGCGGTCTCTAACACGATGGCAGTGCGATTAGCCTTGATTGTTCTTCCTGTGTGTATTGTAAAGTCCTATAAAATTGTTACAGATTCAATCTATATTCTTTCAGTTTCCTTTCCGTAAGTTTTGCAGATTTTCCAGTGCAGGCATTGATCCACTCTGTCGTACCGTGCTTTATATTCAGTGGATGCCAGTACCGCGTAACCTGATACAAGATGGTCAATTGTCTCTGGATATTTATCACAGAATAATTTCTCAATATATGTGATTAGTAATTCCTGTGGCGCAATAATAAAGCCTGCAGTTTCAACTTTTAACCCTGCATTACGTAGACACAACATCAGCTTGTTTTGGTACGGACAGAGTATCGACTGTGAAGCGGTTTATCTTGCCATCGTTTCTGTATCTGGTCGGTTGCATTTGCCTTTGCTTTCTTTTTTTAGGCATTTTTCAGCTTCAGTATTATGCTTTACTTGTATTATTTTACCCACTTGAAAGTTCATTTTGAACATGTCTACTTCCTTTATTACTGAATAAAGTCGGTTACTACTTTCCTGTTCTATGACACAGATCATCATCCAGACTTCTGTAGCTTCGAGATATCTTTGAAGACCAATTGTTGTAGTTTTGTAATACAGTTCTAGTTGAAATAATCCTATACCTCCTTCGGATCTGGGCACATACAGACGATCAGCTTCAGCTTTGGGATGATGCATGCGGTGGCAGGTGAAAAGCTTTCTCATCTTGGCGTCCATTCGCTTTATGTCAGCTATGGTCCAGTTAAAAATGTTTTGCACCACAGGAACAGCCAAGGTGTTTATGGCTGGTATTCTGTTTTTTGGGGTTTTTGGGGGTTTTTTTTCTTCAGTACTAGATGCGCACGCCTGTAGTACTCTTTTCTTACCATATTATTATTATTATTATTATTATTATTATTTCCTTTTATTTCTATTGTATATTCATTTCCTTCCTAAAGCGAGACAGAGTCCTAATGTCTGAAATGGCATCATGACAATTTCACTGAACATTTATAACCTAAGAACACACAGATTTTACATTGATAGTGCTCTTTGTTATGTGTGAGATGCACTTGTGAGAGTAAAAATCAATGACCTAAGGCCAAAGATGGCATCATTAAATTTTTCACTGAGCATTTTTTGAGGAAGAAGAGCAACCTAAGGTCACACATATTTAACATATATAAAGGTCTTCGTAATGTATAGGCTGTATTGTACTATTCTTTGTATTTCTTTAAGGCATCAGCTGCCAGGAATCCCTTCAATGAATCGATCAGAACTTTTTTTCCAATCAAACAAAGGGCATAAACTACACCTGGAATTATCGATGTTTTCATGTGTCACCTTCTTGAGGTTTACGCTTCAAAAACCTTGTATTTTGATAGTTTGCGGAAAACCTTCAAAGTTACATTACAGTCTGCCATGTCAAGAAGAAAGCTCATTCTGTTTTTGTGATCGTAGTTCACTGTGTCTGGGCGATTAGTTTTGATTGTTTGTCTGTCTATGTTGTAAAGGCCAATAAAATTATTACAGATTTTATGTCTGTAACCGAATCAGAATGGTGTACATAACAATTTTTTGCTGTTTCCATTCCATATTATTATTATTATTATTATTATTATTATTAATCATTAATCAGTGAATAAGTAACACGTATGGGTAAAAATGTTCGAAGTTCAATAATACCCATAAGGATGCACAGTATAATAAATGTATATAAAGTACATGCAACACAGTCAAATATATTTACAAGACATGGTGACAGGTCTTCATAAAAACAGCACATAACATTTCATGGGGTCAGTTTTTTGGCTTAGTATGTGGGTATGACTCCGAAGTCGCCTTGTCTACTGTATCCTTCAGTCCAACAAATTTCTCAACACCCGTCTTTCATGTACATTCCCCACGCTATATATATAGAGAGGTTGACTTTAAATTCTTCTCAGTATCCCCTCAGGTTGTTTCAGTCCCCAATCTGCTTTGGTTCTGATGCTGTTCATTGTCTTTTAGTTTGATCAATCGCTCTAAACCGGCTCTCCCACCAGACACTTCTACGAGAAGTGGGACGGCTAGGCACCCAGTGGAGCTCCATAGATATATAAGCAGCGAGTGCAGTGATGACACAGAAATGCTGGGAAGAGGACTTTCTAGTTTGAAGTCAATAGCCAGCGCAGTGGTGGTGGTTGGGGGGGGGTCCCTTGATAGAATCAATGGTCACATGCCCGTAACCAAGCCGAGCCTTCTGGGGACATCGATTGTGGTTTGAACTTGAGTTGAGTGGGTTCCACCAGATCTATTTGCCGAAGACGCGCGACACATTAATGAATACTTTTTCCGGCTTTCAACATGGATCTGTGGAGGGAATTGGCCAGAAGACCAACTACGCAATGGCTCCACGGCCCTATAAATTCATGATCTAATGGAGATGATAATGGGGCCGCTCCACTTTTCTGGTAGTCGTTTTGACGTTGTTTCCCTATTTACTTTTCTGTAAAATTCACTCATGGAAAATATTATTGTATAAAGAAAGGACGAGAGGAAAACCTTTTATGCCAAAGCATTTCGTTCCTTGAGGAACTTTATCAAGACAACTGTAGAAATGTTATTGAGTTACTTATATTTATTCACAGAAGCAACGTGGAGAAGAAATTAAATAATTTTAAATGTTCAAATTTTGAAATAGAGAACGCTCTAAAATATTCTAAAAACTAAATAGTGTAATCAATCAGTTATGTGCCATGCGTGATACACGCTTAGGCGATCATGTATCTTTCGATACTCCTTCTAGACTTCAGTCAGTTATGTGACATGAATGATAGTAACTACTAATCTAGTGCTCTACTTCAATTCGTGACGTCAGGATATCAAAGAGGAAAGCTTTATTTTCATGACAATTGTTCATCAGAACAATTGCCATGAAAGTATTTATAGAAAAGGAACATTTACGGCGGTGGGAAAGTGACGGAATTTGAGATACCAGGTCAGAACTGATAACATTGCAGATTCTTCTTTGGGTTTTGTCAAGAATCTCTAGATATATAGCAGATGAACCAGACCACGTGTGGCAACAATATTCAAAGCACGGGTGAATAGTAGACTTAGGAGGTTGTAAAATTGTGGACTAACAGTGGACTAATTTGCATAAAAGACATAAAAGACTGCTTTTGGCAGTTAATGGAGTGCTTGGTCTATCCAAGGTTTTGAAAACGGAGTTTTTCTTATCCTCGACTCGATACCACAAGTCTATGCGAATCCAGTCTACCTTGCTATTTACGAGCAAGTGTAAATGAATTTATGTTAATTACGGAAGCAAAAACGCAAAGTGAACACAACCGACTATGCCGGAAATTGAACTCGGCACGTTGGTTCTATTTTCCACACGTATAAACGTTACGATACTGCATGTCCAATTATCTGATAACTCTCACTTTACTTGCACTCATAGTACCTTCTTTTATGTGCTGTCTGTCTTCAGGACGTGTGTTATCATGGTTTTCCGTAACTTTGAAGCTCTTAACAAGGTTTGTCTGTTTGCTATCTCTCCTAAATTCTGTTCTGCCGACCATTTACACAAGCTTGTTAGGTCTGTTTATTCGCCTCATTTCTCTGCTCACCTTGCATTCAATATGTCATGAGCGTTCCCAATTCTCCAAAATTTAATTCCTCATTATGTTGCTTAGAAATTTAAATTCCTCTTTCTGAGTCTAATTATTTAAATTTAAATTTTCCTTAAAACTTCCTAGTTACTGGTATCTTTATTATATATTGTTTCTTTTACTGAAGATAAACAATTCTCCTTAATATTCCAATTCTTCTATATTCTTGCTAGTTTTAGTAATGCTACCATAGCGATTCTTTCAATTTATCCCAAGAATTCCGGTTTCTGTCGCTTTTGTTTTTATTTCGTGACGAAGATTTCTATTGAAAGCTTCGAAATTCAAACAGCCATATTTGCAACATCTCTATAAAACACCGCAATGTTTTACAAACTGCAATATCCCATGGGATTACTGCTCCTGTCTTCCAAAACTTTCTGCTGACGACCGCTAGATGGCTTTAACAAAAAGCAGCATATACAAAAAGGGTACAAAAGCCTATTTTCTTTCCTCTCTTTTCGCCACAGAGATAGGCCATGTCTGCTTCCCATCATTCCTCTTTTAGCTCTCATGCTTATAAGACAGGGCGTGTCTTATTCATTCTCCAGTAAACCTTATGTCACAATGAATACAACACGGCTTATTAAACAGCACAAAAATGCCTACAGCCTACTTGAATACACACAGTCATATCTAAAACATTTTTCCAAACTCTTCTCAAAATGTACCATAATTTCCCGAAAATAATACGCACCAATAAATAATACGCACCCCAACCAATTATCAAAAAATTAAGAAATATATCTATACCTATGCATAATACGCATCTATAAATTTTGTCAAAAAACAAAAAAAAATATAATTACGACGTCATTTTGTCAACCTTGGTATTAAGAATGAAATCGAAACTAAGCTGCTAAAATAATGTTGAAAATTACCATGAGTTGGAACTTATTGTAAAATGGATTCAGGAATCTTGGGATTTCGTCAATGAGAATGTTATAAAGAAAGATTTCAAGGAGTGTTGTCTTTCGACAGCCATTGATGGCTCTGAAGATGACATCCTTTTGCAAGAGAATGAGGAATCCGAAGATAATTTTGAACAGGACGAAAATAATATTGTGAATGATAATTTGTTTAATTACAATTTAGATATTGATTCTATAATAGAAAATGGTTATGATGATGATGAAAATTAAATTTTCAATAAATTGTTAACTTGATATCCTCTTTTCTTCAAAATTGGCCTTTTTATAGATTTTTATTTTATTTTTTCGCCAAATAAAAAATGCGGTTACTGATAATCATGAATTCATTAACAAAAAACGTTACAATTATTATTGTCGGATTTAAAATTAAAATTTGGATCATATCTTTCTTATTTTAGAACTAAAAATACGTATTTATTATTATAAATCAACAACGCAAAAATATTTTTTGTTTGAACCTATTTATAATACGCACCCCTACTATCACCTGAAATTGCCATTAATTATCGAGAAATTACGGTAAGACTTAAAATCCTTTATATTTAATTTGCATATACGTCTGTACGAAAAAGAACACCTCTACACACATAAACAGACACGCACACACACACGCGCACCTTCATTCACCTGTTTGTATTCCATCCATTTAGATAACGAAGACAATAAAAGATGTTGTGATTGTACGTCATTGTTTTTATAACTACCCTTACACTTTCTTGTTTGGAGCAGCTTCGATTGATTGATTTGGTTTTTACGGCTTATCAACCCTTTGAATGTTATTTAAAGCCAGAAATTATTTTACATTGTCAGATATTCTTTTGTAGATAATAAGGATTTCCTACTATTTAAGCCATGGCTGAAGGAGGGAAGAGATTGATTCATAGCTTTTCTAAGCGTATTTGAGCGAAAGTATAACGAACCTGGCTGGAACTGGAACTCGGCTCTCCGATTTTAATTTCCGAGCCTTTTTCCATTACCCCAACCGCACATCCAAGCTTACAGTACCTATTATTCCCAAACGGTTACCCATCTAGATACTGATCAGGCTTGATGTTGCTTAACTTCGATGATCGTACGGGAACCGGTGTTTCAATAATATATGGCTGTAATCCAGAAACATCGATACATTCCACGTTCAATAAATATTACTCTATATTGCCCTCACTAAATGTAACCCTTCAACAATTGGTAATAACTGCTGCAATCCATATTTGGTAAATTTATTCTGGCATGATTTTTTACCGTCTTTTTAAAAATGATCAAAAATATTTTATTAAAAAATTCTTTGAGACAGAAAAGCGTGAAAAAGAATACCTGGAATAGCTTCGAAATGGTCAACATGTTTGTAGTTATTGGAACGCACTTACAGATAATTGTATACATTAGATTATATAATTTGTACTGCGTCATGCAAATAATGTTGCAAACGTGTCCAGACAATGAATATTCAACACAGCGTTCAGAATTCAAGGAGATTCCAACTTACGGCAATTTGACTCATGGGAAAAAATGATCGCCAGTAGATTTTTCTGCCTTCCGGTAAACTTCGTATTGAAGAAAATCATTTAATATCGTCAACAATAATTATAAACGAGTTACTGACGTTTATTTAATGAAAAATTGTTCAACATTGAAAGTGACATTTATTTAATAAAATCTTCAACCGGTTATATTATGACTTTCTTTTTCTTTTCTTCGCAAAGTTGCAGCTATTTAATGAGGTTTTGTCGGCGTTACGGACGGCATTTATTCAATAACAATTAGAATCATTAAAAGTGACATTTATTTATTCTATCTTTTTTAATCATCAAGACTTTTGGCTGTAGCAAGCTTCTCTCCAACTATCCCCACACCCGCTACTTGGTGCATCACCACCACCCCTCATTCAAATGTCACCCTGGCTAGCTTCAGTGTTTCCAGAAGAGGAAACTTATATTTTGCAAGTTGTCTCTTTAGTTCTTACTTTTTAAAGTTTTCTTCTTTTGTTTTGTTTTTTTTTTATTTTTTAAGCTACTGGCATTTTTACCTCATTTTCCGTCTCACTTTTTTCCTGTTACTACAGAGGAAGTAGTTTTATTAAGAATTCATCGAAATATCCCATATTTGGCAGCTCTTTGTCGGTTGCACTGTGTGCTTAGGATGAAAACACCGGCCCAGAAAATGTATCCAATTTAACGAAAAATATAGGAATTATCTGAGACTATGTTTTATTCTTCTTCTTTAATAAAACATAGGTACAGATAATCCTAAAGTCATAAGCTTCAACTAGTAAGGCTCAATAGAAACTGTCTTAGGTGAATCAATAAAATCTTTCGAATCTTTTACATACCTAGGAAGCGAAATGAATTCCACAGAAAAGGATGCGAAACTACGCATAGGTAAAACCTGGGTCACCTTGAATAAAATGGCTGTAATCTGGAAATCCGATCTACAAGACAACCTCAAGCGGAGATACTTTCGCGCCACTGTAGAGGCGGTGTTAATGTATGGTGCCACTGCTCGGGCATTAACTAAAACCCTAGAGTCTAAGCTTGATGGAACCCACACTCTGACACTAATATCTCTTGGAGGCAACATCCAACTAAATCACAGCTCTAAAAACCCGTCGCTGATATTCCTACAATCTTACGCAAACGTAGAAAGTGCTTTGCAAGACACTGCTGACGAACAAAACAAGAACTTGCCAATGATCTACCGCTGTGGACACCTAGCCATTGAGCAATACGTATTGGTCCCCCAGCAACCACCTATAGTGTTATGATACAGAATGCCACCCTAATGATCTTGCGACCTTGAGGCAGAACCGTGATGGTTGGTGTGACTCGAAAATCCGTACAAAGTATTAAAAAAAAGAAAAATTGCGTTATATTGGTCCTTATGTACGGCAGTGTATGAGCAATCCCATCACAGATGGAGAAGAGACTTGAAGCAACAGAAATATATTTCTCAGAAGGGGGCTGAGAATTCAATACAATAGATGGAAAGAAAATGGAAACAAAAAAGATACATATAATTAATATCAGAAAGAGACAACTAAAATTTTTAGGGTACATAATGAGGAAAGAAGACTTAGCAAATTTGACACTCACAGAACATACTGAAGGTAAGAGAGACAGGGGAAAGAACCGTATAACCAACCTAACGCGCTTATGGATGACAGAACAGGGTTTAGGAGATGTAGCAAAAGACAAAATTTACTAAGAGCTACAAAGGAGAGGAAGTTGTGGAGAGTCATGATACACGGCACATAGAAGAAGAAGAATGACCTTATGTAAATGGTTGACAGGATTGGTATTAGGAGCGATAGCGAAAAGAGAACATTTACTAAGAGGTACAAAACACGAGAAATTGTGGAGGGCCATGATTGCACACATCTGAAGAATAATAATAAGAAGAAGAATGACCTTGTGTAAATGGTTGGCAGGACTGGTATTAGGAGAGATAGCGAAATGGCAACATTTACTAAGAGTTACAAAACACGAGAAATTGTGGAGGGCCATGTTTGCCCACATCTGAATAATAATAATAATAATAATAAGAAGAAGAAGAAGAAGAAGAAGAAGAAGAAGAACGGCCTTATGATCGCCCACGTTCTGTTGGGACACGGTAAATAGAAGAATATTAAGAAGCGAAAGAAGAATATATTTATTCAATTTGAAGGCATATTTATTCAAAGCAAAACTACTTTTGCTAGGAACAACTTGCGTTGAACTGTCTAAAAACTTCGATTACTTAGGCTATACCAAAAGTGAATCAACTAACTATACTCCAAAATGAAAATAAACTGATAATTATTATCAAACAGTTATGTCATGAGACAATGAGCGCGCTAAGGAAAGGTATGTCCCCATATAAATACAGTAGTAAATGCTGTATGTTGGTCTGCAGTTAGAGATTCGTCTCCAGCTGTGCTGATCAAACATAGCCTCGCCTGCGATCCTCTGTGCCCGGAGGCAGGTTATGTCGAAGAGCACAGCTACCCGACCCCATTTTATACGAGGTCTACGGGGAATTTTTGGCCGAGCCTACGGACCCGGATATCCCCCATTAAATTCGGCCTTGTGTTACATCTGACCGCGTGGTACAGTTAGTAGATATCCTGTAGTTTGAGATTTATTGTGGAATTCACTTGACTCACATCTAGCAGTTGACTACTTCTACGCGCCGCTGGAGAAACTTATATGTGTTGTTCTTGTCCTAAGTATTATCGTTGATTATTCTATTTAGTAACCTCCCCTAGGTTATAACAGAACAGGAATGGCTGAAAGGAAAAAAGTATGACAAACATGCTTTGTTCTAAGAGAGACTTTTATAATACTAAGGCATGCACAGCTATAGACATATATACACGTATCCCACGCAAGGAACACTATATCACAAATATATAAACAGCAGGGCAAAGCATTAGGAGGAACAAAAAGGTAAGGTCTTACATATAATTTGGAGATATTCATGATCTAAAGAAGCCATTTTAGGACTCATGATTTAAACGAGCCGGATTCATCTATTTTCTAAAGGAAAACGGCATAATTTGCTTGTAAGCTGCAGATTTAATCTCAGCCTGGGCCATGCTAAAAGAAAGCACTCTTTATGTCTAGTTGCTGTTTACGAACTGAAAAATGACTGCCGCTTTGTTCACTGTATGGTGTAATGTCGCAAAGCGGCCGTCATGTGACCCATGTAACCTATCTCTACCAAAGGGAGATAAGGGCCTTCTGTATCTCTATATTATTATTATTTTAATTTGATTTGATTTCAGGCGTATACTCATTTCCGCGTCCCAACCTATGACCCAAGGCCAAAGATGGCATCATTAAATTTTTCACTGAGCATTTTTATGAGGAAGAAGAGCAACCTAAGGTCACACATATTTAACATAACTAAACCTCTTCGTAAGGCATAAGCTGTATTGTACAATTCTTTGTATTTCTTTAAGGCATGGGCTACCAGGAATCCCTTCAATGAGTCTATCGGAACTTTTTCTAATCAATCCAAGGGCGCCAACTACAACTGGAATTGTTGAGGTCCTCAAAGGTCCTCAAATACCACGTTTTTGAGATTTCGATTTCAAGATCCATATATATATTTTGATAGTGTCTGAAGGTCTTCAAAGATATATTACAATCTCCAGTGACATATATTATTAATATTATTATTATTATTTACACTAGTAGTAATGTCCTCGTCTTTGTTGTTGTTATCACAAGGTTTTCTGCTTTCAGGAAATTTCGAACTATACTTGTAATCTGGTTCCGTTAGCCATGTTTAACGATAATACGTCTTCTCCGTTATTGTTCTTTGTTTCTAATTAGCCTAATTCTGTGCTACACAGCCCAGGTGTTAGATTCACAATTACTATCATACCAAATTCACGAAGCGACATTTTAATCCCCTAGGTTATTACCTCGTTAGAACTTAAAGATTTCACCGTAATATCCATTGCCTGCCTGCTTCTTCTTCTTCTTCTGCTGCTGATACTATTATTGCTTGTTAGGCTTGGCATACAAGAAATTTTTTTAAAATCCATAGAATTACATTTTCAGTATTTTTTAACGATATATATATATATATATATATATATATATATATATATATATATATATATATATATAGTAATTTAGAATATGATTCCATCGCTACACAGGAATTACCAGGTTTCAAAAACAGAAACTAAAAACTTAAAATTTAATTATCGAATTGAATTAAAATCCGTAGTATTGTTTCATTTTCAAGCGAATTTTTGAAATTCCAAAATTATGGATTCCAAAATTCGCTGAGAATTTAAAGTTTTTAGCTTCTGTTTTTGAAACATAATAATTCCTGTGTAGCGATGGAACAATATTTTTAAATTAGTAAATTTATAATTTATAATATTTATGCTCTGGAAAATTGTATGGAGCACTGCTTTTTTAAAAATAAAAATAATTAATAAGAACAAAGGATTATATAAATCTTTGTTTCTGTATAAATCTTTGTTCTCTGTTCTTTGTCTTTATTTTACTATATATATATATATATATATATATATATATATATATATATATATATATATATGTCGGATCAAAAATATTTTACAAACTTTAGGCTTCCTCACACGAAAACAAAGACAAATGTACATAGAAACAAATGTTCGCAAATCCTTCGATTTTGAGTTATTAATTTTAAATTTTACGGTAGATGCCGTTAAATGTATAATCCTAGATAGAATCCAAAAATAGATTTACAACAATTAGGGGCGGGTTGCTCTCACCAAAACAAGGTAAAATGTCCATATTAATATATGTTCAAAAGGCCATCGTTTTACCTCGACAAAACATCTCATACTCAATGTTCAAAATGTCCTCCGTTTGATTCTACACACGGATAAATGACTAGTGGACCCTTTCAAATACTCCCACAAGCTGTTTAATAGCTGCGCAGGACCCCATCACACGTTAATGAAGTGTCTCTTAATGCCTACTGCATAAACCAATTGTTTTGGGTGGCTCCACAGATAAAAATCCAAAGGATTGCATTTGGGTGAAAACGTGCAGTCTATGGAACTGGTCATCCCCTAATTATCCATCATTCATGGGCTTTTATCCTTGTTTTGGTGTGAAGAATTTTCTCCCAAAATTTGTAAAAGTATTTTAGATACAATCTATCTATCTATCTATCTATCTATCTATCTATCTATCTATCTATCTAATTTTATTTTATTATCACATATTATAAATAA
>CAHIKZ030000311.1:465000-467500 GCA_903632075.3 Acanthosepion pharaonis | reverse complement strand
AAAATCAAGATTGTCCACGGATGCTGCTCATAATGTAGATGTCGTATCCGATTAAATAAATTTGAGTTATAAAACAATACAACAATAATAAAAATGATAATCAAAATAACATTAATATTATATTTATTAGGGCTATAAACCAAGTGGAAACTTGATTAATAAATATGCTAAGAATACAATTTTCGGAATTGCCGGTATTCTTTCTTAACGAAAAATAAAATGAAGTTGAACTTTTTAGTGGACAAAAACGATTCCCACCAAAAGTCCAAGATCTTTTTATTACTCGAAAGAACACAAGCATGTCCGAAAATTCCGATCATGCTTCTATTTGGTTTCAGACATTTATGTGCCGTGCGTGATACACGCTTAGGCGATCATGCGGATGAACGAGTGATGCTGGTAGGTTCCAATTTTTTGAAAGTTGTTTTTGCAATCTTGGCAAATTCGTCTATATTCGTTTTGTTTTTCTTTCTATCATCTTTGTTTTTAAATATCCCACACTATGATAAAAAAAAAATCTGCCAAGAATGGTTAAAGGTTTTAAGGACCTGGACGTAAATTTATTGTCGCTGAACTAACGATTAAAGCATTTTCTAGACATTTTCGTCTTAGTGAATTATTTCCTCTTTTAATTAGAGTAACAATTTTTATGCCAACATTCTGACCAGTTTCGTTACAATGAACAACCAATGCGTTTTGTGTGTTGTTCTTTAAAATTGATGATTTAAATATATATATATATATATATATATATATATATATATATATATTTAAAATATATGATTCCAAATCGCTATTTACCTAACCAGTTCCTTCCTATTTTATATATATTTTTTCATATATATATATATATATATATATATATATATATATATATATATATATATATATATATAAAAAATTAGGCATATAATTTATATACAAAGAAATAATCACGCATAGAATCAATCAGCAATATTAATGCTATTATTATAGAATATGTGGATTTGCCACATCACAAGAAAAGTTCAAATAAAAATTCTCACTTAAAATTTTGAAAAACTTAGCGTTGCGTCTTTGCACGTTCCGATATTGTCAATAATAGCACATTCTCAAAAAAACATCTTTCAGTCTACAAACAATTATTTCGTCTCCAAGTTTTAATTTTAAAAGGAAAAAATATGCCTGAGGATCAATAAAGGGTTATTCAAAAGTACTTGCATTTAAAAAAAATATAAACTGGAAACAACAGACAACAGTTTTATAAATGAGGATCACATCATTCTATAGATTAAACAGTATTTTAATGCATACATTATATACTACTAGCGATGGATATCGCCAATAATAGCATTAATATTGCTAATTGATTCTATGCGTGATTATTTCTTTGTATATATATATATATATATATATATATATATTAAAGACATTTTTATGTTTAACATTCTTTTTATAGATACAAGTATTTTAGTAAATGCTCTGTTTATAATAAACAGTATTAAATAACATTTACCGGCCTGAATGCCAACCGAACGGTCCTTTGTGGCCGAGAGGTTAGGCACGTCTAAATGACGAATCCGTATAGGATGCAGGTTCGAATCCTGTCAAAGGACGAATATTTTCTATGAAAATTTCTCGGACATTCTCGGCAGAGGGTTAGGGGGTTAAACATAAAAATGTCTTTAATAAATTGTCGGACTTTGTCCATTTCTATATATATATATATATATATATATATATATATATATATATTCTGCACATTTAAACATCGTTGTGTATGGTACAAGATCACGATCATTTGTAAATTGTACTCTTCTGTATTCAATCAGTTAATTAACCCTGTACTGAACTCTTATCTGGGATATCTATTTATGCTTAATTTCGATCATTCTGCGAAAGTTCACGATTATCTACATAATATATAATTTTCAACACTAGACAATGAAAAAGAAATTAATAACCAGTTATCATAGCCAAACAGTTATATTATTATCGCGACAATAACAAAAATAAAGAAACGCAAATTGCTTCTAGCGTTTCGAAAAATGTTGGAAAATTAAACAAAAGAAAACATCAAAGCATTCCCAGTAGACACCGTTATAAAACGTGGACAGATCAGTCAGTTAAAAAGCAATTAATAAGTTCTTTTGTATTTATTAAATAGCAGATGATGCATTGAAAAAAAAAACTGGTAGAAACACTTTGACAAACTCAGGTCAGGCCAATGTAGTTTCTAGCTTTCAATTTAATGCGAATGTCCCTTGTTTACACACAACTGTCTCTAATTTAGTGAAGGATCATTATCATTAAAAAAAGTTGTTTGTTTTTTTTGGTTTTTTTTTTATTGAACTCATTCTTTTTCTCATTTATATTGCACCCACAACGTTTCGGCCGATCCATTCTATAGCATTCTTCAGACATATCAGTGTGCCTCTGTTTTCCTCTGTTGCAAAACAATAGCACTAGATATTTTTGTCCGCCAACTATGCAACAGAGACTGTTCTATAATTTCCCAATT
>CAHIKZ030000311.1:367500-460000 GCA_903632075.3 Acanthosepion pharaonis | reverse complement strand
ATAAAATTGACAAACATTATTGTTTAAGGTTGACGGACACGCATGTCTTATTTTTTTTTTTTTTTTTTTTTTACGAATTGGTCAAACCCAAACTCAAACAAAAACATTGTTTTCAATCGTTATGAGTCTATCGATTGAATAGAATTTTATTATAAACAATTGTCTTGTAAATGGAATTTTTAAAGCATTCTGAATGTAAAAATAAAGAAAAAAGTGTGCAAGACAATAAGAAACACTACCTGCCAAAAAAAAGTGAAGTTTTGTTGAAATCGGTTGAAAAATGTAGGAAATCCGATCCATATATAAACGAACACACACACACACAACCTGGGTTTTATAGTAAGTATAACTCGATATGATTTGTCCCCCTTTAATTCTCGAAACAGCGATGCCTCTTAATCGCGGTTTCAAATTGATTTCGAGCAAAAACAATTGTGTTTTTCCAATTTTAGCGCTGTCAGAACCACCGCAAGGTAATTTTACGTAGTCCTGTGAAGTTTTGTTGAAATCGGTTGAAAAATGTAAGAAATCCGATCCAATATATAAACGAACAGACAGACACACACACACACACACACACACAACCTGGTTTTTATAATAAGTATGATTAATGCGTGAAAAGCTTATGGGTGGGATTAATAATCACTAGTATAGAATTATTTTTTCCAGTTTTATCCAGTTCAGTAATTATTTTAAAAAACGCAATATCCCTTCGGAGTGTAGGCGATAACGGCTCAGATTCATGACAAGTTGTGCCTTCCCGAGCTAACACTCTCAGTTGACATGAAGTGGAAAGACTATATTGAATCCATTGCTAGATCAGCTGCCAACAAAGTTGGTTCACTGTGTCGTTCAAGACAATTTTTTTCTCCAGAATCTTACATGCCTATAAGTCCACCATTCATCCATGCTTAGAATATTGCTGCCATATAAGTTCCGGCGCCCCTGCTATTTACCTTTAGTTCCTTGATAAGATCTAAAGAAGAATTAGCAATATTATTGGTCCTGATCTGGCAGTTGGGCTTTAGTCACCCCCATGCCGTCAGGTTGCCTCTCTGTGGCTTTTTTTTATGAATAAAGGGTGTTTCATTAAGACGGATGATATATAAGGGTGCTTCGTTAAGACGGATCAAAGTCAGCAGTAAATAAATCAGTGTTATTGATGAAAATTTATTTATTTCTCTATTGGATCATCTTATGTAAGTCATGGCAATTATGTGTGAAAAATAATATCGCTTAAATATCCGCCAAATCTGAAAGAAAAAGAAAAAAACATAAGACGCTTAAACTTAATTCACATTTAAAATCGGTCCAATTTATTGGAACACTCTTTACTTTCATGGTAATTGTTCGGACGAGCTCTTCGCTATGGTACCTAGACTTTATGAATTTAAGCGCAGTACTAGACTAGCGTCGAGATCTCATCAATTTAAAATTGATCTGGCTAGATGTAGCCGTAAGTTCTATGCTAACAGTTTCTTTTCTCGCTTGTGAAACACCCTTCCGGCTCCATGCTTCCCAGCCAACATTAATCTGCAAAAATTTAAATGCAATGTCAATCGCTATCTACTGCCAATTCCATAATAGCAAACCACCTAGATTCCTTCTGTATTCTATTGGTGGGAAGTAACTTCTTCCTGAACAGCTTCTTCATACGAAACACTGCCCTGTAGAACCGACTCCCAAGAGGATGTTTCCCCGATCACTACAATCTTAACCTGTTCATAGTTAAGTTCAAACGTTATCTTTCACTCCTAACGCAACCCTCTACCTCGAGTGGCCTTGTAAAAAAAATTGCTATACATTCTTTGGAAAGATAGTGGAATAGTTATAATTTCAACATTTCGAATATTTTTTTATTTTATTTTTCATCCCTAGGACGTAGATAAGATCACCTAGCATCCGGTTCACACTCCTCCCCGTTTTTTTCCTGTTTAGGATTGGGTTTCCAGTTCATTCTAAAGTCTACTTCAACCATATATTTCTAAATTCTCCGCCTAAACTCTGAAATTTGACTATTTTTCTCACTAGCAGTAGATATGTTTGCCTATCACCCGTTTTCACACGACCCTCGTATTTTGAATAGGAATAGAGGTTTATCCATTGTTTCCTGTGTTTGATTGTGATTTTGGATCTTTCTAAAGTATACTTCAACTATATGTTTTTAACGCCTCCACCTAAACACTGAAATTTTATTAAATATTTCTTTCTTTTATTTTTCCTCAATAGATGTACATATGTTCACCAATCGGCTGCTTCAAACTCCTCCACGGTCTTTCGGTTACATCCAACCATTACGAAGGGCAGAGTCTCGTCTGGGATGGTAGACAACTACCCGACCCAGTTTTTTACGGGGTGTACGGGGAATTTTTGCCCGAGCCTACGGGCTCGGATACCCCACGTTAAATCCGGCTCTGTGCCACATCTTACCGCGTGGGGCGGCTGGCAAATATCCTTGCTTCGGCAATTAGTTGGAGATTTGTCTCCAGCTAAGCTAGTCGAACTCTTTGCCTTCGGACAGAGAGGAACCCAGACAAGTCTCCTCTGGAGTGGTAGACAGCTACCCGACCCCGTGTTTAGTTTTGCCCCGCCTTATAAAAACGGCCTTGTGCCACATCCTGCCTCGCGGGGAAGTAAGGTAAAATAACTTTGCTTCGCTAGTCGAACTCTCTGCCTTCGGGCAGAGTGGAACTCAGACGAGGCTATACCGAAGGGGAGAGTCTCGTCTGGGGTGGTATACAGCTACCCGACCCCATGTATACGGAGTCTAGGGGTCATTTTTGCCCGAGCCTACGGGCTCGGTTTTGCCCCGCATTAAAAAAATAAAGGGCCTTGTGCCACATCCTGTCTCGTGGGGAGTTAAGGCAAATATACTTCTTTAGGAATTAGTAGCCTGCCACCCGATTCCCTGTCTTTCAGTAGTGTATTCTCTTTTATAATAAACCTTTCATCTACGCGTGTGTTCCTGTTTAGTTCACTCGTGTACCACCTTTGTCTGTTTGTAACCTCTTTAAGGATCCAACATAAGAAACAGCAAAATTTCGTTAGAAACAAAGAAAAGAGTACTGAGTTGTTATTTAATATCAATCTTTTGGAATGACAATCTGGACAATCTCCTAACAGATGAAGAGAAGACTGGAGACAACAGAAGTGTGGTTCTACAGAAGGATGCTGAGAATTCTATGGGCGGAGCACGTAAGCAATGGAAAAATTCTTAAGGAAAAGGGGAACTATAAGGAAATTAATAGTCAGAATCAGAAAAAGACTGCTGAATGTTTTTGGATATATAATAAGGAGAGAGGAATTGGAAAACTTAACCCTCGCAGAACATAATGAGCAATGGTTCTCAACCTTTTTGTTTTAATCATGGACCAATTTTACTCTTAATTTTGTTTGTGCCCCCCCCCCGCCAACCATTCGATGGAAAACAAAAGTATTTTTTTTTTACTAATATATAAGTTTAGGAATAAACTTTTTAATATATATATATATATATATATATATATATATATATATATATATATATATATATATATATATATAGCACCTAGCGATAACTACTGTTTAAAATGTGTTTGCTAGAATGAAAAATCTTTCTTGAATCATTTATTTCAATTTTAATCACACGCTAACAGATTACATTTAATAATAATAATATAATAATAATAATAGATTAAATTTAATATTTGCAATAAGCTTTACTCTATTCCAATACGTGTTTTTGCATAACTATAAAAATTTCTTGAGGAATAACGTGAGCGCCTTTTATACATATATTTTAACTACTTCCGTAATTTTTTAAATTTAGTAAAATATTCTAAATAATCTAATATTTTATCGAATTTTAAGTCCTTTGGCATTATACCTACAAAGGAACTTGTTGAGGAAATGTTAGAAAATTACCAATAAATTTTAAATTTAATATTCTTACCGTTCATATTTTCTCATAATGTCGTGTATGGACGTCTGTATTTACAAGAAGAAACACGTTTATACACACACAAAAGAAATTCAAAATTCCTTTTAAAATAGATGGGGTATCAGAATTGTAGTAGTTTTTTTTTATTATTATTTTTGATGAGTAAATATAGTTTTTACTTAATAATATCACCTAACCGCTACAAATTCGTACAGAAATGTAAGACATTTAAAACTTTATAAATAATTCTAATTTTTTTTTTTTTTTTTTTGAAAATGAAAAGAATTCTTTCAAATTTTTTTTTTCGAGAAAATAATCTCCATAATATTCATAAAAGTAATCAAATGCTTTTATAATTAAATAATGTCTTACTTTTATTGCATTTTTTTATTTGATTATATCGAGAGTAGATTTTCGGTAACTGGTAAAAAACGTATGACGATTAAAATTCTTCAAGGACTTCTACTTATAACTAATATGAAAATGAAGCCCTACAAAAATTAATTTCTTGAAATTTCACAAAATTAAATAAATGACCTGAAAGATGTAAAAAATATATTTTATCAAGATTTTCTAGAAGAGAAACGTTTCTAAAACAATTTAATTTATTTGTGAATAAGACTTGAAAGTTTTATTAAAATCCAACAATTACAAAAATTTCTAAATCAATGACGATAAAAGACGATAAATTTCCTATAGTAATTTATGATCATCCGCTGACGCAATAAAAATTAACCCAAATTTTGAAGATTCTAAATTTTTTAGCATGGAACAAGTTTTAAATTAGTGTGCTATCTGACTAGTGTTCCTTAGATATCGTGTGTGGTTATAATAACAGCTAATGTATTCAATAGATTGATCAGGCCTTGGCAGTGTACCTGTGAAACTTGAAGTTGGTCATAAGATATATATTTTCAACGTTGAAATTATCTGTGGTGGCTTTGTTTTATATTTAGCATATTCTTCATAAGAATATACTCACTTTTATATATTTTATATTGAATCATATTTCAGTAATTTACAAAGTTTTATGTAATGTATATATTTATATATATATATATATATATATATATGTGTGTGTGTGTGTGTGTATATATATACATATATATATGTATGTATGTATGTATGTATGTATAGAAGGTAAAAGACAATAGGAAAACTGTATTATTAGCCGACCCTTTTCGTTAATATAGTTTCCTATTGTCTTTTATACCTTTTATACACTTTGTTGAAAACACAGAAAAAAAAATTTCTATATATGTAAAAAATGTTTGGAACGAAACACACGTCATATATATATATATATATATATATATATATATATATATATATATATATATATATATAATAAAATAATCAGAAGATTGAAACACCTAATTCAACGTTTTACTTGGGTTGTAATGTGGATTTTTAAAAAAAGGTATTATGCTTTATTTTCCATAATTTTTTTTTTTAAATTCACATTACAACTAAAAATGTTTGTGGTTTGTCTGTGTTGACTTCTTTTAATATACGCACTTTTTCTTGCTTTTTGTTTTGAACTATTTGAAATAACCTCTTCCCTTTATATATATATATATATATATATATATATATATATATATGTGTGTGTGTGTGTGTGTGTGTGTGTGTGTGTGTGTGTGTATATGTGTATATATATATATATATGTGTGTGTGTGTGTGTGTGTTTATTTCAGATAGAGTTTCCAGTATCTCTAAAGGAACAAAATGAATAAAAAGACAAGTGAAAAAATATTCTAAGAATAGTTTTTCTTCGCGTCTTTTTAGAAGAATTATTTTCTTAGTTGTTTATTTTTTTTCACTTCTGCATTTATTGAGTTCCCTCCAGTTTAACATTTCATTTTTCTTTCTTTTTTCCCCCTTTTTTATTTCTTCACCTCTTTGTAAGTTTTTGCGACTATTCTTAGTATTTTGCTATTAGCCTTTTTCTATCTTTTTCTTTTTTTTTCTTTTCTTTTCTTCTCACTTGTTCTTTTCTATTCATATTCTCAATTTCTATTCTATCTTTTATATTGTTTATTCCTTTCTTCTCTCTTTCTTTTAGATTCTTCTTTTCTTTCTTATACTGTTTCTTTCTCTCTTTTTTCGTCCTTTTCTTTCTCTCTTTGTTCGTCCTTTTCTTTCTTTCATTTATGCATTTCTATTTTTCATATTCTTTCTTTGTTCTTCATTTCTTTCTTTCTTTGTTAATTTTACATTATCTATTTTAGTTTTCATATTCATCCTTTTTTCTTTCTTTTTTATCCATTCTTGTTTTATATTCTTTCTTTCTTTCTTTCGTTTTCTTTTTCGTTTGATTGTTTCTTTTACATTATACATTTTTGCTTTTCATATTCTTTCTTTCAACCTGACGTTCTTTCTTTCTTTCTTTCTTTCTTTCTTTCTTTCTTTCGTTCTTTCTTTCTTTCTTTACACACTTTTATATTCTTTCTTTCTTTCTTAAACTTTTTCGTCTGTTTGCTCGTTTGCCATTATCCATTTTTATTTTTAATATTCTTTCTTTCTTTTTTCTTTCTTTTTTTTCTTTCTTTCTTCGACCCTTCTTTTTTATTCTGCAAAGTTATTCTAATCTTCATCTATTCCTTCTCCCATTTTAATCGTCCTTCTGTTCACATTCAGTTATCTACTGCCCAAGTGATGTTATTTTTACATACTCAATGTCAGATCAGGGAAACAATCGACACATATAAACAAAGTTGCATATATAATCCCGCAACTTTAACTATTGATCGCTTAAGAAATAGAAAAAAAAAGCACCGTGTCCTGTTTATCTTACATCAGGAGCTGATAATTAAATTTAAGATTTCATCTTCAGCCGGTGTCATACGATACACGTGCACGAGGTATTTTTTTACTGTGACAAAAGATGACAAACATGTCGCCATTTTATGTCCATGTATATATGCGAATGTGCGTATTAAATTTTGACGTATACACATTAGAAACCTGGAGTTGGATCTTTGACGAGGATACAGACGGGAAAAATAAAAGAAATAGAAGGCGAAGTAGCATATATATATATATATATATATATATATATATATATATATATATTATTTTATTTTAGATATTAAAACAAAAACATTTTGAAATCGCTACACAATAGCTTTCGTGTTTCGGTACTACGCTGTACCTCTTCAGGCGAATGGTAAATGACTTACCATTTACCTAAAGTGGCATAATATTTTGATATCTAATTCTCCTATAAAATAAAATAATAATGATAATATATTGCTCTATTTTGTATTGAGCACTTTTTTGTTGTAAAAAAAAATCAAATGCTACGAACATCTGTTTTTACTTCATCTATTTGTATATATATATATATATATATATATATATATATATATATATATATATATATATTTACTTATTTAAAAATATGGTTCCATCGCTACACAGGAATTACCATGTTTCAAATACAGAAGCTAAAAACTTCAAATTCAATTATAGAATTAAATTAAAGTCCCTAATTCTGTTTCATTTGCAAGCGATTTTGGAATAACTTTTTTTTAAAATTTACTGAATTTTATAAGCACATACATTCATAATATTAGTTTCTAGGGGAAAAACCAATCATTTTAACAAGGGGCAGTAGGGTATTCTTTTTTACTGACAACTATTGTATCAACATATTAGTTACTTTCGAAAAGAGGTTAAGTCAAGGTAGGGTAGGGTGCCTTCTTTAAACGAATGATGTCATCCGTTCAACGCATGTCGTCAGGTCTTTTTCAGAGACAGAATGTTTTTTGGCACTTTTGTTTCGCCGTTAAATTTGTACTTGTATACATAAAGATTTTTTCTAAAAGGATTGCTTGTATATGAATACGTCATACTGAACTACAATTTTAAAATATTATTCTCAATTTTAATAACAGAGTATACATCTTTTAAAACAAATAAATGTTATAGAATTACTTAAATTATTTAGAAATTATTATTTAAATACCAAATATATGTATATTTAATTTATCAGTTTTTATTTATTTATTTATTTTTTAAACATTTTTTACAATATATGTGTATATGTGTGTGTGTGTGTGTGTGTGTGAGTTAAAGATCAAATGCAGATCTAACATATTTCACTTTTATCAAAGGTTCGTCATAGATTGAGAGAAGACAAACAAAAAAAACAGAAACACTGGTATTTTCAGTTATGTTTGGGTGAGTTCTCATTGGTCAGCCACGTGTCACGTGTCTTAAAACCGTAGTTAACTCTATGTGTATATAGGGTGGTGAATATTTTTGTATGTCTAAGTCGGCATCGGATAATAACGTGTATTCGGAATTGTGTGTGTCTCTGTCTAGTGGCAGTTTCATCTTCACCTTTGTGTGGTCAAACCGTGCAGCGCGGTGTCAAAAGATTCTAATTTATCGTTGATCTCCTTAAGAATGTATTCTTTCTATTAGATAGATATAAGTAAGATTCTTTAAGATTGAATTTAAAGAAAGATAGCGATGTAATATAAAAATTAATAATAATATTATTATCAGCTATAAAAATTAATAATAACATTATTATCAGCCTAAAACATGACATTAAATTTCTGTCTTTCTTTGAATCCATTTATAAAATTGACGAATCTTTAATAAATATGAAACATGTCAGACTATTATACGTTTCTTATTTGTTCCATATATATATATATATATATATATATATATATATAAAAAATCCCTGATATATATATATATATATATATATATATATATATATACAAAATATATATATATATAATATATATATAAAAAATTAAAAAGTGTATAAAGGTAAAAGAATTATTTAGAAATTAATGTGAATAAAATTAATAGGATTAATGTGAATAAAATTTGTTACTTCGCTGATTGATGTTTCGTAGACGGACCTGTTCGTCCGCTCTTCAGGGGGTATCAGCAATTGCTTATATTTTTTTCAATTTTTTTTTTTTATACACATTTAGTAGTGGTGTAAAATTTCTTCTGTATTTTCTGTGTTTTCGTGTGTGCTTGTCTGCACGCTCACGTACAGCCGTCTGCACAAATGTTCGTCGGGGTTGTGTCCCCTTTTATCTATTTATTTATTTTTTTTTTTTTATCTATAGCAGATTTAGTCTGCTTTTGACCCGGCGCTAGACATATGATGTATTTTTACTTATTTTTTAATTTGGATCTATGAGTATTTTAGTATTTTGTTACTACGAAAGACATATTTCGTTTATTTGCGTTTTTATATAAATAATTGTTATTAATGCTAAGCCAATATATATATATATATATATATATATATATATATATATATATACTAGCAGCATGGCCCGGCGTTGCCCGTGCTTGATTCAAAAATCGTACGACTCATGCAGCAATCGCTATCACTTGACTTAAAATATTTTTGCCCATCCTTGCCTTTAAAGAAGTGCCCTTTGCCATGCTGATGTTGCTACATGCCTTACTTCTTGCCTACCTCACACTGCGAAGTTTTTCTAAACTCTATACTAAACATTAAATCTGTTACGAAAAAAGAACTAAACAAAATGAATACAAAACGATCAACTTTAAAAAAGGACTCGTAACTGGAAAAACCGAATGAAAAAAAAATACTAACAACGAATACTTTTTCACACCCAACCCAGTTCTGCGGAATCAGAATCAACGTTGAGTTTAAGCAAGCGAATGAGCCAATTGGAGTAAAGTGCCATGCAGATTTAAATTTTTCCCACTTGTGACGAATACAGCTATCGATTTTTTTTTGCATGCTAGCATGCTAGTTAACATTCGTGTCAGTCAGCTGTTGGCTATCACGCTGGCCAATAGAATCTTCCTGCCTATTCGTCGCAGCCAGCTATAGGCTCTCACTCTGGCCAGTATAAAATGGCAGCAAATTACATGAAAACTACCGTAGAAGCATGAAAAAATCGATTATTTCCACTATCGATGGGAGTTGGGAAATGCAAAGTCGGTCTTGGCCTTCCCGCTAACTTGGAGCATGTGCATGTAAATTTTGGTGCAAATCCGTCGAAAATTGCGGCCATGCACACACGCACACACACACACACACACACACATATCCTACCTTATATATATATATATATATATATATATATATATATATATATATATGTTCCCTGATTATTATTTCGTTTTTAAATTGGGTATGGTGATATTATAATATTAATTGCAGTAGGTTAGACTTATAATTAAATTTATTTGTTATAGTTAGTATTTGTGCATATGTCATTAATTATATGCCTATGAATATGCACATGCACACATCTATTCTCGCGCGTATATAGGCATACTTATGCGTACATATATATACATAAACGCGTGTACGTGGGTACATGTACACTTAAGTCTTTGCTTTGATAATAATAAACTAGTGCATAAATGGTGAAGTTATTAATTTTTTTAAATACCATTTTTTTGTCACATACACACACACACACACATGTTTTAATCTTATATTTATTTTTATTCATATTTATTTGTCTATTATTAGTTAGTGCTTTGATGGCAAAGTAAATATTTATTTATATGCCTACATTTGCCCATTATTTCAGTTTTCTTGTTTAAGAGTTTCTTTTTGTTTTTAAAACTAATTATTACTCATTTTTCCTCTAAGCATAATTTACAATTTTTGCGGTTAATACTGTATGGGCTTCTTTTTTATAATTTCACATTTGATTTTAGTGAGTGTATTGTTTTCTTTTTAGCTCTATATGTATTTTGGTAGGTTTGTATTGCATGTGCAGTTTTTCTTTCGAATGGCATTTTTTGGTTATAATATCTTTCTTTAAATATATAATTTTTTCGTCTGCCTTATTATTTACGGTAGCTTTGTATATTATATTATTATTTAAGCAATTATTATTAAGTGGGCAATTTTCTGTTTCTGCCGCTACATTTAATGGTATTACATTGTTGCATGTTGTTTTTGTAATTGTTATTGGTTTTATTGGATATTTTTTTATTGTGCATAGTTATTATTTTCTCCATGTTATCCATGCAGCTGTAACTTTGTTTGTATTTTTCTTGATAATTTACTTTTTTTAGAAAAGTGTTTGTCAATTATTATGAAGAATATTTCCCCTATTTTTGTTTTTGTATTGTTGTAAGGGTTGAACCAAATTATATGTCTTTTTCTGTTATTTTTGTCTGAATTATTTTCGCTTTTCTGTTCTAGTTTGAATATCCACTGTTTCTTACGGCTGATTCATATGGGTTTTTTTTTGTGTTTTTTTTAATTTTAATTTAATTTATGCTAATAGAATTTTTTTGAAATTCTTTTATTTATAGATATGGATATTTGTTTAAAAAGTTAAGAGGGTGGTAATATTTTTTTTAATGTATACTATGCTTCGCCGTTCTCAGCTGGGTTACTTTGTTTACACAACTCGGCCAAGAACTCTGGATGAGTTAAAACAGAGAATTCAAGATGAAATTCACAGTATCCCAGCTGATATGTTGCCGCAGTCAATGAGTAATCTCAACAGCAGATTTCAAGAATGCATTCGTACAGGAGGACGCCATCTACAGGACGTAATTTTTAAAAAATAAAATTCCATCATTGTTTCTTAAACAGCATGGTTTAAGGTTTCAATTACTATGAATAAAATATTTTTCTTCCATCACTCTTGCTTTTATTGGATTGTTAAAAAGTTCCTTTTTTTTTTTTTGGTCACCATATATTTGTTTATTTATTAATTATATTTATATCCCCATGAGTTCATATACTTCTGCGCCATGCGAAGGCCAATAGGCATTATGAACAATATTTAATGAATAAAAATGGCTTACAAACAAAACCTATAAAAGTTCGGATGAGCCTTCTTGTAGTGTCAACGGCTATGTAGCACAGTGGGATAGATTGGGATCTACAGCTATGTATGCAGCGTTGACACAGCATCTCTATGCGAAAGGCTTCCTAGACTAAAGTTAGTGGTCAGTGTGGAGGGTGACCTAATGGAATCAAATGCTACATGTCCGTGCCCGTAGAGGACATCGGCTGTTGTTGAACCAGAAGACGGATAAGCTCCGACAGGTCTACTTGTCCAAGACACGCTACACATGAAATAATACCTCTCTGGCCTTCAACCCAGATATGTGGAGGGAACTGGTCAGGAGCTCAATAGCGCAAAGACCCTATGACCACATTTGGTCATAGTAACGATGATGATGGTCATGATGATGAACATAGTTTCGTTTTTTTCTAAAGTCTTCATCTTATTGTTTTAAATATTGTCAGTTTGAAACAGGATTACTTTCTGTGACAAGCTATAAAATTCTAATCTTTAATTATTTTTAACTGATTTATTCGTTTTCTACGGCTTATCAACCCTTTGCAGGTCATTTAAAGCTAGAAAATATTTTTAGATTTTAAGATTTTTTTGCGGGGGGAAATAATACGTATTTAGTGATACACGTCTTACTATTTAACCCATGGACGGTGGATCCGTACCTTTCTCAAGGATATAAAGAAACTAAATGGAATTTCCGAGCTATTATTCATTGCACCACACGCATACACAAGCTTACAGCTTCTCCAATTCCCAAATGGACACACGTCAATATATTGACCAGGCTCGACGTCGCTTAAGGTCGGTGATCGTACGGAAACCAGTGTTTCAACCTAATAAATTTAAGCCTAATTTTTATTTAGTGACGTCTTTGTCATTTTAACATCCATTTCAGCTGTGGACTAAAAGGTTTCGGTTCGAAATTCCAACGTATATCACCTGAAGAAGATCAGAGTGTACAACGGTTGAAACGTCATGAATATGACAACAGAGATGAGAACAAAAATCCGAACAGTGTAAATAGTTAGAATACCTCATCTCAGAAATATATACAGATCCTGAAGAAATCCGGTGCGTACAACGGTCCAAATGTCATGAATATAGTTGTAGCGATGAGGTCAATAGTCCAAACGATGTAAATAGCGTAAATAGTTAAAATATCTTATCTCAGAAATATAGTCAGATCAGATTCGCTTTAATCAATTTTTGTAAATCATCAAAGTATTTAGTCATTTGGATCAAATTCTTCACTCACTAATGTTTTTTGGAGTTCTTAGAGACTGTTTGCATATGATTCATACTCTTGACGTTTCTCATTCAGATTTACTTTAACTCCACAATTCTAAATCAGTAGGCTTTGTATAAAAACGGCTTCATACTTGAACTCAACGTTCATATTAATTAATATCATTCGACGTATATCACAAAATACAGGAAATGTTGATAAGCTGTAGTAAACGAATTAATCAATTTCAACCAGCTCGTCCGCACAACTTCCTTGGTTGCTAAGAGAATTGTTAGCAACCCTGTATGACGAAAAATAAGATCTATCAAAGGGTGAGAGAACTCTTGATGAGTCAACGGCCAGATAACTTAAGTTGGTGTCTCAATAAAATCACCGTGGAGGATCCAACGGGGAATCATGCCACTATCAATCTCAAGGATGGCAATACACAATATAAATATTAGGAAGCTGTGGAGAGCCGCGTATTCAAGGGATACGGCACATAGAAAAAGATGAAGACCCTAACGCCATAGAAAAGATTATTAAACCGAATTTATCAAATGTTTTCATGATATTTTAATAGATTCTTTTAAAGAATTAGATATTTTTATGTTGACAAACAAATATTAATGGAAGATATTTATTATTTGTGTCAGAACTACAAAATATAAAATCTCCTTTCGTGAGTCGAGATAAAAAAAAAAGTAACGTCTAATATCCTCATTATCAGTTCATAAAACAAGATATTAAAATTTTAAAAGGTTTCAGTACAGTATTTTACTTTTCGACAAAATTTCAGTACTGTAGGATGGGAGAGAATGATAAGACAATAGGACGATGAAGAGGGTAATGATTAAAAAAGATAAAAGAGAAAGCCTATAAAAACAACCTATCACAAAATTAAAGATTAAGCCACTAAGCCATTCATTCTCTTGCCCGTCTGTGTGCTTGAATGAAGCAAAGTATTGGCAAGCGCCCAACACGTGCAACAGTTCGGCGTCGGGAGCCACGCAAGCGTCCGGCACATCTTCTGGTTGCTAATCAGATACACAAACACGCATACTTGTGAATATATAGAAGTAACATTGCCAGGCCATCTGTGGTCACGAATCTCTTTACGATAAGCTTAACAGTGATGAGGCTATCCGTGATAGCACGAAATGGATATATCTGGGGGGTTTTTCTATGCAAAATGGAGGTAATTCATTGATGAAATTGTGGCAGTTCTACCTATAGTGGCCACCTACTGTTCGAGTCTTGATAAACGGGCATTTTTACGCACGCTCACTCAAATGGAATGTAACACAAGAACCAATTTAAACTGAGTCGCACACATACATGGAACATGAGACAAAAAATTGCCTAAATTTTCTTAGCTTATCTCCTTTTTAGCGACCTGTTAAGTGCAATCGAAGCCTTTTCTCGAGGGAGAGATGGCTCCTGGGGTAACGTTTCTTAGCATATTATATTACATTATATTATATTTTAAACCAGTTAAAGTCATAATTATGAACACTAATTCCAAAAAAAAGTTTGATCAGCGTGCTAAGTTCAAATGCTGTTGCATTCACTTTCACACAAATAAAAATATGAATTCACCTGAGATTACAGGTTAGTAACATATTGCGATATCTAGCATTAGTTGGGAACTAGTCTAAAGAAACGGGCAACTGTGAATGTTAATCCTGTTGGGCGTTGGATTAGCAAATCTACCCCGTAAAATCTGCTTGTGACTAAAACTACAGCAGGAACGCGACGTGGATGCGACATTAAGGTGTTGAGGCTGTGGCCCTACTATCATCTCAGTCGACATCATACATTCGACAACCTCGTGGTAGTACTCGCGACCCAGCGTTAGCCGCTATCATTTCTTCCCTCTTAGTCCACCTGTTACTGCTGATGACATCAGGTAGGTTTACTTCCTTACCTTCTGCCACTGAGTTGAGGTCCCATCGTCTGAGATCCTCATTATGACCTGAAAACTGGACACCCCAGCTTTCGCTCGAGAGGAAACAGGGCATATGTTGCCCAATAGCATTTCTCTGGTAGAATGTTTTCTCCAGGAAATATTTTAGAAGTAGAAGTCTTATGTAGATTCCATCTAAAGTTTTCGGGGGTTACCAGATGCTGTAAGCTTGGATGTGCGGGTGGTGTAATGGATAATGACTCGGAATTGTTAATCGCAGAGACCAGTTCCAGTTCCCGTTGGATTCTTTATATTCAGGCGCAAATATCCTTGGGAAAGATATGAATCCACCTCTTCTCCCCCAACTATGTGTTAAATAGGAAGACTTGTAAGATTAAATCATTACTATCTTTAAAAAAATTATTACAATCTAAAACAAAATTTATTCTGGCTTTAAATAGCCTGCAAAAGGTTGATAGATCGTAAAAAACGAATCAATCAATTAATCAATCACAAGTTTGGATTATATAGTCCATGTTTGTTTTATATACTCGATGCCAGTTCCATTTTTAGAGCTGATAGCCGTTAAACTACGCCTCACTTCCCTTACTGTTGTTATTTCACCAAACAGAAGTCTTAATGAAATTATATTGACAGATGTTATATACGTCAAGAGGATTAGGTGCTCCCTCCCTTTCACACTCTCTCTCTCTCTCTCTCTCTCGCATATTCTCTTCCTCTCTTCTTTCCTCTCGTTCGCTCACTCCCTTTATATCACCTTTTCCTCTCTTACTTTCTCCCTTTCTTCTCCGAGTTCTCTCTTCACTATTTTATCTCTTTTTAACTTCCTCTCTCTTTTTCTGTTGCGATTTCTGTCTTTCGCTTTCATTCTCTTTTCTCTTCTCCCACCCCCTCGTTCTATCTTTCTAATTCGCCCTTTCATCCTCTCTCTTTCTTTCGGTCACGGTGGAGTAATGGATAGCGGCTTGGATTGAGGAATCGGAGAGCCGAGTTCGAATTCCACTCGAATCCATTACATTCACTTACATGCTAATACCCTTGGGAAAGGTGTGAATCGTCTTCTTCTCCCTCCAGCTATGGGTAAATAGCAGGACAGACTTGGTTCTATAGCCTTGGATTGCAACTGGTCTAGGAGAAGGAAAACTCTGAATTCAAAACCTGCGGAGGGTCGTTTGAGGACCTTGTGGCATTCGGTGCACCAGGTCTCTGTAATCGGCCCTTTAAAAAGTGTGGATGGTCCTGCACGAAACCTTCACCACTATAATCAAATCATGTGCTATATATGCGGGTTGTGAATTCCAAATTCCCATGAAACTCCAATATTGGAGTCGACTTAACCCACATCGAGTGAATGACGGTACAGGCAGGCAGGGGTTTCTGTCACACTCTTTCTATCTTTCTACCTTTCTCTTTCTATCTCTGACTTGCCCTCTCTTTTTCGCTCTCTCACTCGTCCTCCCTTGCACCGTTTCTTTTTCTCTTTCCGTCTCACTCTTTCACACGCTATCCCGCATTTTACCATCTTAAAAACGACTGTCAAAATGAACAGTTTTTTTTAATCAATGCACCTCAAGAAAGCCAATAATGCCACTAAGACGCAAGGGGCTAATGGCAGTGAAAGAAAATGTGAAGATTTTAAAAGGAACCGGAAACCCATTCCTAACCAGGAAACAATAAAGGATAAAACATCTACCCCTGTACAAAAGACAGATCTCAATTATCACATGCTCCGTTGGGTTAATCTTTTACATCGACCCGGGAAAAGGTAAAGATTCGCAGGCATTTTCTCCACTTTTAGTCCAAATTTAGATGTTATCTGCACAGCAAGATCAGAATGAGGCATGAAACTGACAGTCCACATGCAATGTTGATTCCTACGCCAAAAATGTCTATATCTATAAATGTTCTTTCTCCAATGTAGAAGGCACTTCCCATACAAATAAAAATGAAAACAACACACACACACACATATATATATATATATATATATATATGTATGTGTGTGTGTGTGTGTGTGTGTGTGTGTGTGTGTTGTTTTCATTTTTTATTTATCGGCAAAACTTTTTTGCTGTTTTTTTTATTATTTTTAACTGAATGTATGTGTCTGAAGTTATAGGAATATTTAGTTTACAAACACAGTCATAACCTTTGAACAGTTGTGTCCAGAAAAGAAAACTTTTGTACAGACACAAGAAAAATTAAATAAAAAGCCTTATCGCAGTACCTTGTCAGTCGTCTTTAACGAAACTCATATATATATATATATATATATATATATATATATAAATATAAATATATATAGTAAAGAAATCGTTAAAAATCCATTTCGGCTATTATTTCATGAATATATTTATTTTAGTATTCATCTCTTATGACCAAAGTTTGTTTTTTTTTGTTTGTTTTTTTTTTAAATTATACCAATTTGTCCAGGCAAAAGGAAAAGGGAGATGAAAAAAGAAAGAAAACGGAAAAAGAAAAAAAAATATAATTATTGAAATTATTCCTACGAATTACTAATTGATAAAATTATTGGTAATCCGTATGGAATTTCCAAGAGGATATAGATCCGTTGAGAGCTCTATGTCAAAAGTCAGAGCAAAAATTATTACATAATGACAAACACTTAAAAAACCATATGTGATACTTTATTTCATTGAAGTCGATAAAATATAACTTCAAATCTTCAGACCTGTAAACCAAATGAAGATGGAAAAATTTACTCTAAGTTTCAAAATTAAGAATAGTGATTTCATATAGAGAGTAGGGGAAAAAAAGATACCAAGTTATCATTGTGTAGGAAGGGAGGAAAAGAAAACGGTGTATCTTCCCACACACGCGATGACCTAAATTCACATCCGGATTGCAGACAAAAATCTTTATATGAATTTAGCAATTGAGAATACATTTGAAAAAAGATTTTAAGTGTAAATTCGAATATATACATATATGTATTTATCTATTTACCTATCTTTCTTGATCTTTCTCTTTATATGTATATAATATATGTATGTATATATACATATAATATATATTGATCTTTCTTTATTTATATATATATATATATATATATATATATATATATATATATATATATATATATATATATGGGTGGGGGTAAAATATATAGAAAAACAGGAAAGGACTTGTTTGGTAAATAATCCAAAGTTCTTTAGTATTTTTTGTTATTATTTTTAAAAAGTAGTGCTCGATACAAAAGTAGAGCATAAATATATTTATTTATTTAAAAATATGATTCCAGCGTTGGAATCATATTTTTAAATAAATGATTATATATATATATATATATATATATATATATATATATATATATATATATATATATATATAAAGAGAGAGAGAGAGTGAACAAGAGACGGTGTGACTCTAAAAATTTAAACTGTATTATGTGAGGCAATAAATTGTTTTACAATATTTACAAAAATCTTTAAAAATAGATTGAGAATTAGCATTTAGTGGGAAGTCATCGTCACCAGAGATTTGTATTAGCCCTACAATACTATTATATTATTCTATGCTTTGTAAAAACTGTTTCCTGTTATTTTTTGTTCTATATATGTTCGGCTAGTGTATACTCAGTTTTTTTTGTTGTTTTTTTTTTCGATTATTCATTTCTTTCCACAACAAACAATGCGTCGCTTCAGAAAACAGAAAATATAGAAAAAATAATCATGCTGCTTGGAAAAAAACGAATATTTTCTTTAATATGCATATATATATATATGTGTGTGTGTGTGTGTGTGTGTGTGTGTGTGTGTGTTTCGCATAGACGTTGCTTTTAGAGTATTAAAATGTTTCTCTATTTATTTTATTTCTGAATGCTAAGTTATCAACTCTAGATCAAAGGCAAAAAAATATGATCCATTCATCATCATCTTTAGCTTTTGGAATTTTCATTTTGCATTCAACGTTTTTTTTTTTTTTTTTTTTTTTTTTTACTTTTGTTTTCCACTTATTCATTCTTTTCCTTCTATTGCTTTCTTTTTCTTTCATCTTTCTCACGTTCTTACTTATTCTCTATTTCTATTTCTCACTATCTATTTCCTTTTCTCTCTCTTTCTCTATCCTTCTTCTTCTTCTTCTTCTTCTTCTTCTTCTTCTTCTAAGAACTACGAATAAACCTTTCCAAAACAGAAACTATGATATAGAATTGGAATCAAAGCAGTGATGGCACATATAAATATTCAAAATGTGGAATTAATAAACTCGAAGGATTTCATATTTTTCAATCAAACCGCTATTTGGATTTCTATCGCTCTTTCTTTAATTCAAGCTGTCTTTAGAATGTGTATGGGTCCGTTATAACAAATTTGTTATAGTACAGGGTGGTCCGAAAGTCTTTTTACTCTCTACCAAAGAATAATAGGAACAATACAAGAACAAGTAATGCATTGCATGGAATACTGCTGCCATACATTGTCTGGTGCCACCGCTGTTCGGCTTAAGTTCCTCAACAAAATCCAGAGACGGATATGCTATGTGATTGGTCCTGATCTGGCATCTCATCTACAGTCGCTCTCTCACAGACGTGCCGTCGCCTCCCTCTGTCTTTTCTACAAATTCTTTCACGGTAACTGCACCGGCGAGCTAGTTCCAAGACTGCATGAATTCAAACGCGCCAATAGGTCGGCATCCCGATCCCACCCCTTTCACTGTCGAAACGGTTAAATGTAGCCGTCTTTTCTACTCCAATAGCTTCATGTCTCGCACTTCCCGTCTGTGGAACTCCCTTCCTCTTACTTGCTTCCCTGATAGCTATAATCCCCAACTATTCAAATGTAATGTCAATCGACATCTCCAGATGCCCTGACCTATTCCCTGTCCTTCTCTCCATCCTTTCCTACATCACGCCTCTTTACTCTCGCTCCCACTCTGTAACCCTCTGCGTCCTAGTGGCATCACGCCTTGCTTGGGGTGAAATGCTTTAAAAAAATACAGTAATACAAAGCACATGTACTGTATTCAGTAAATTCAATTTCATTGACGCTGTCACACCTCGAGAAGGTCTATATGAACACCATCATTTTATGGTGCAAAATGATGCGGCGTCACGTCCTGTGTGATATTTTACGAAGCTGTGCTTTCTTGATTTTGCAACGAACGGCGTCCTTCAACTGAAGGGTATTCTGGTATCGTTCCTGTGAAACTCTTTCCTTGACAATACCCCCACAGAGCGTTGAAATAGAAAATTTATATTATGCTGGAGTGACAAGACTTTCGGACCACACTGTAGATAAGAAATCTGAATTGCGCAAGGGATAGTTTCACAGAAAACCGCAAGATGCTACAAAACCAAAAGATTATCCGAAGAAGTTGAGTCATCTTCTTAAACAACGTTGTCATATCTATACTGTCATATGGATGCCATGTATGACGTCTAAATCGTTCAGAAATATTTTAATTACATGTTTTCTCAGGCCAGTAATTAAAACGACTTCAAACGAATCCTTGAGGCCTTAAAGAATACAGTTCATCAGAATCTATATATTTTTTATCAATTTTATCAAATAACAAAAATCCCATCACTTGAAGACTTCCAATACCAACAACAACTAAAATGGAGAGCACATATAAGTAAGAATAATTATATTGACATTTATACATTTTATACATCAAGTGGATTAGGCGCACTCTCTCTCTCGAGTCAAGATGTTGATCTTCCACACTTCATTAAACAAAAGGTGAGGAAGGAAACTCCCATTAATAATAGAAAGCGAAATAATAGTGGATTTAATAGGCCAATTTGTCTGAAAAACTGTTTTAAGAAAAAGGTTTTATAAATTTCAGCCTAGTCAATGAAACCTGAATATTTCCAATATGGAAACGACACTTTTCGCCATTAATATAAATAAACTATGTATGGACATTTAAAGCTACGACGCTGAGAAAATATTCGACACTGTCACACATATACAGTTGTATGAATTAATATAAAAATAAATAACAACTGTAAATAAATGAAAATCTGTTCGTTGGGTAAAAAGCAGGTCAGAAATCTATCTAGAATTTAAATAGTTTTGATAGTTTTAATCGTTGTTTCAAAATTCTCAATATACGCTTTTTTTCACTCTTTCTTTCTTTCAAGTCGACTTTTCGATTTGGATTTCTCTTTCTTTCTTTCCTTCTTTTTTTTTTTAATCAAACCCTCTTTTGGATTTTTATTCATCTTTCTTTCATTCAAGCTGTCTTTAGAATTTGGATTTAGCTTTCTTACTTTTTTTCATTTAAACCATCTTTTGGATTCCCATTTCTATTTCTTTCTTTCTTTCTTTCTTTCTTTCAAACCGTCATTTCGATTTGATTTTCTTTCTCTTTCTTTCTTTTTTTCAATCAAACGGTCTTTTGAATTTCCGTTTCGATTTCTTTCTTTCTTTCAAACCGTCTTTTGGGTTTGGATTTCTCTCTCTCTCTCTCTCTCTCTCTCTTTTATCCTTTCTTTGTTTTCAGCCGCCTTTTTGATTCTCATTTCTTTCTTTCTTTTTTATCTCAATTTCCCGCCATTTTTTCAGCAACCTGTTTCTAAAATGCTTTAAACCAACCAATATTGATGTCTCCACTAATACTTTTCCCTCCCAGTCCTTTAGTTTCTAAAATTCCCGTTATATTGTTTTTCATTTGCCTTTGAATAGCTATAGATCTTATATTGAGATTCATTAAGCCTCGCCTTGTTTGACTTAGGGTTAAATAAGGGACAAATAAGATTAAGAAGATTATCCTGCAGTTGAAATCCATGTGATGAGAGTCCATCTACAATATTGGCAATCAAAATATCGCCCAAACATGGGTTTTAATTTAGATTTAATCTTTGATTGTATCTACATCGTCGGAATGCGAGTCAACGTCGGGTGTGAAATGGGTCAGTAGCCGTACAAAACTCACTTCAAACACGTCGGCACTTCTTTTGGATACGCTACTGGTACCATGGAATTGTTCTCACGCCAATTGAGAAGTACTACCCGAGAGGATGTCCACAGCACCAACTGAGGCCCGAGAACAGAATATTAATTTTCAGCATCCGCCGTTTAACTAAGCATACTTGCTTTTTAGGCTGAAGACCGAAGTTCGAATCCTGGCCATGGCGAGGTTATCAGTTTTAAGCCGTTTCTTTCCCTTTCATTGTATGTGTGCGTGTGTGTTTATACTTGTTCTCTCTTTCTCATTCAATCTCTCTCTCTCTCTCTCTCTCTCTCTCTCTCTCTCTCTCTCTCTGTGTGTGTGTGTGTGTGTGTGTGTGTGTGTGTTTTCCTCTCTTCAGTTAAGAGATAGTGTGCGTGTGTAAAATATAAATGCGCTTAGACTTCGGGTATTTTCTACTACGTGTCCTTTCAGGTTGTGGGTAGTTATGGCACTCCACATCATCCTATCCTTATTAGACATTAGCAACGTTTGTTCCTTTTCCAAGCCGCCCGCGCTTCTTTCCGCCATCCACTAACACAGGGTCGGCAGATAGATGACCTTCTGCCTTCTCATACCTCTTTTGCCCTCGATATGACATGTGAGTGTTAGACTTTTTAATCCCTCTTCCCTTATTATGTGTTCAAGAAATTTCGTTAGAAATCGTTACACAAGTATAGCCCATCCTACGTCGTTTATTGGTTCCAGAGATCACGACTTAGGTAAAAAAAACGACTTAAGTCGAAATAACCACACTATAAACCGCAAATAAGCACTCCCCATTGCCTATTACTGTATAGTACGCACAGTATTCTGAATAAAATAATTTAGAATAATTAAGTAAAAATCAATTTTAAATTTACGTAAACTCGACTAAACGATCTTAGGCGAGTTTTATTTTTCTATATAATATTAAAAAAAAAATGCCGTATCTTAGAAAATGACTTTAACTCGAAATGAATTAAACCGATGTATCACTGTACTTTGACTTCTTAATTCCTGTTCTTTTATTGTTCTCTCACCTTTATATTTTTTTTCTTCTAATATCCTCTCACACCCTTTGTGTCTTAGTGGCTTTAGTGCCTTGCTTGGGGAGAAATGATTAAAAAATATCAACCCTTTACTTAATTATCTTTTTGTCTTTGAAATTAAAAAAAAATTATATATTTTTGATTCCACGTTTCTTCCCTCCATTAATTATTTTTTTTTTTGTTTGCTTGTTTTTCATATCACTTCTTGAATTTAAAAAAAAACCCAAAAACAATGCTTCTTAAGATATTTTATTCCATACCCAAGCACAACAACTAAAATGCCTGTATACATATGGAGAGTTTCGTAATTAATCAGTTATGAAATACCATTGCTAAATTCTGAACTAGTAAAGGATTTCCGCTCTTATCAACGAAATTCAAATCCCGTCCTCCTCCAAGGAACGTTAACCATCACATTCAGAATCACTGTTCATTTTCTTGCTCGTGCCTTACATCATTCAATTTTTTTCTACCGCCTTACTTTCACTTGCCTTTTTTTTTTTTCACTCAAATTTATCTCCAATTTCAATCACATCATTCTTTCTTTATGTGCCCTGCCTCTTCAGGACATGGCTCTCCACAATCTCCCGTCGTTTGTCGTTTTTCTATATCTTCTAATTCCAGTTCTTACCAACAATTTACACAAGCTTGTTAATGTGCTGCTTTCCTCTGTCCAAACGGTATGTCCTGTGAGTGTCAAATTTTCTAAACCCTCTTTCCTCTTTACGCACCCGATAAATTTCAACTGTCTCTTTATGATGTTAAATATAGATGTCCTTTTTTCCTTTTTTTCTAAATCTTCGTCGTTGCTCACATGTTCAGTCTGTTATTCCCAGTATCCTTCTGTAGAACCATATTTCTGTTGCTTCAAGTTTCTTTTTCATCTGTGATGAGATTTTCCAGCATCACTGCTATAAAGGATGACCGATATTACATGGCAGTTAAGTACTCTTTTCTGTGTAAAACTTGTTTTACATAAAAATACCATCTCGCATCTGAAATTTCAAGTTTAACTTTTAAAGTGACATTCAAGTTTACTTTACTATTTATTGATTATATAATCGATTCACAAGCATTTTCGAAAAAAATAATTTCAGGTTTCCACATGAATGGTAGTCAGTGTTTAAAAATCTGACATTTCTTGTTTTACATAGATAATGTTTCTTGCGTTCAAAAACTGTTTTTATTATATTCAAAAGGAAAAATGCGCGGTTTTGTATCTCTACTTTCTTCATTGTACTTTTTAATAAAACTATCTCGGATATGTACACGCAGTTCTTTTTCAGTTGCTTCACAATCGGCACAATCTGTGTTATTCTTCGTCTAGATGCCGTATCCCGTGGGCAATCACGGCTTTTTCCGAGATTCTCCTCTTTCTTAATATTTTGCTTTTCTTCTTGAAAGCATCTTTCGCTATCCTCGTGTGCCTTTTGGTATTGGTGTTGCACTTTCCTTCCTTTATTCATTCTCTTTTTCTCATAATCGGATTTAGAAATTTCAATTGTCTCTTTCTGATGTTAAGAATAAGTGTCCATTTTCTTTAACATGTTCGGTCCATGGTATTCTCAGCATCCTTCGGTAGAACAACTATTTTTTTGTGTGTTTGTGCGTATTTACTGTATTGTAATTTTTCATCCTTTGTTTCGTCTAACGTTATCGTCCTATGCATCGAAAACACGAGGCTGAAATCTCACACACTTTTACTCAACGCCCACACCTCCTCCACACCCCACAGGTGTCGCTTTCGGATATTATCTCTGAGGAGATTGTCCAGCATTCACTGCTATATAGAAGGACTGATATTATATAACAGGTCAGTACTCTTTTTTTCTTTTTTCTTTTTGTCTCTAACGAAATATTTTTAATACTTTGCTTAGCTTTTGAAAGGCATCTTTCTGACAATCACATATACTGTCTTCGTACACGTTTCTGTTTAATCTTTTCTTCTTGCTTTCCTTTACTCTCTTCTGTAGGAGTTCCCGTAATTTCCCTTCTCTATCTGATATCAAATCTTTTATCTGCATATATAATTTTGTTAAGATTACGGCCGTCAAAAAGAACCTGGGGGGACTCCTAATTCTTTAAGACTTACTTCAATGTAAATTTTGAATAAGTCCGGTGAGAAGACACGTCCTTGTCTAATGTGCCTTTCTAATTTTTTTTTCTATGTATTTACAGCATTGTAATTATTCATCCTTTGTTTTGTGTAACCTTATCGCCCTACATGTCTAATTGAAAACACGAGGCTGAAATCTCTCACACTTTTACTCAACGTCCATACTTCCTCCACACTCTACAGGTGTCGTTTTCGGATTTCTTACAAACGTAAATTCTGCATCTAACCATTACGAGAGACTCGATTCTTTTTTCCTTTTGGGTGGATGTTTATATATCTCCCTGCCATACAGTCTTTCCTACGCGTGCACAGATAGGCGCAGCTGGGTTTACCGCATGTTCACATTTCAGGAGTAGCTACTGACATCCGATGAAGTGCGGATCTGCTCCTCGTGAATTGTGGGGGTCAGATCAATATGCCTATGCACCTGGATTCTCCAAGGCTCTGGTGTAGCACTGAGGGTAAAGTTCATGGTGACAAAATCTGGGATGAGTCACATAAGAATTCTTATTTATTTCTAGTGGTTCAATTTTTTTTTCTAGAATCGTCTTATTACAAAATAAAATGAGATGAACGTCATTATAACATTTTAAAGGTGAGCACCCCCGAGGTGGTGTAATGGTTAGCAAGCTTTTCTTGCTAGAACAATTACGGCTGAGTAGTGAGTTCGATCCTCACTGGGTGCCCCTTACTTTCGGCCGTGTGCCACATCCAAGCTACGCTTGGAAAATTACTATAACATTTTAAAGGCCTTCCTGCTAACCTTTTGTGTTTACGAAATAAGACCATGAATAAAACAGTTATACTACTGGTTTCAAAGATGAGAAAATGAAATGAAGATGTGGAAGATGAGCAGGGGGAGAAGGACGCGGGATATAAAAACTATCACATTGGAACCTCGGTTCACGAATTTAATTCGTTCCTGAAGCCCGTTCGTAAACCGAAACTATTTTTCCAATAGAAATCAATGCAAAATGGATTAATCCGTTCCTGGTCCCAAGAGGATTGCTTATTTAAACTTTTACAACAGTACTTTGTGTACAAGTTTATACACAAAAGTAATAAAAATTATTACGTCTATGAAAAAATCAATAAACCCAATACTAAATAGATAAAATAGAGTAGGATAGTTGATGGCGTAAGTGGAAGGAAAGAGATGTTATTGTTTGGAAAAGGGAAGGAAAGACATGATCGTCTCTTTATTTATAAGAATAGTATAGATCGTTGATTTTGCCATATGAAACTGAATAGGAAGAGACAATATCATCGACAGTTGATCTCTTAACTTTTCTTTTTCCTTTACCAGTATCACTGCTAGCTTTCTTTGGATCCATGACTAATTGCTAATAAAGAGATGGAAAAAGTATAGTACAATAAAATTGAAAAAGAAAACTATAACACAACACACGAATGTATACAACATGGAGGTCGATTCAGAAATGATTCCGTTCGAGTTAACTCGGCTCGCTCGACAATGTTGTTCGAGAACCGAAATTTGTTTGATAACCGAGGCATTTTCATCGCCAATTTTCTGTTCGGAAACCGATTTGTTCAACATGTCAGTCGTTCGAGAACCGAAGTTGCTCTGTATAGCATTGATACAGTTTGAGCTCGATTAGAAAATTAATAACAAAATTTTAGATACTCATAAAAACATTTAATAGTCAAGTTCATAATCTCCATTGTTTTAACAATGTCTCCCATCGTTCTACAAGTTTGTTGACGCCATTTTCGTTGAAATCACGTGTCTTTTTTGCTATTTTGTAGTCAGAAGGTTGTGAAACTGTTCAGAGTCAAATTTTCTGTTATTTAAATTGTTCTGTAGAGACTGAATCAACTGAAAATGCGAATGAACCAAGTCAGGAGAATTCGATGGATGCTGGAGGGATTTTCCCCATATCAAATCTTTAAGCTTCTGCGAAGTCTGCGTTGCTGTGATGGAAAATGCAACTTTTCTGATCTGCCAAAAAGTCTCTTCAAATGGTAGAAGGCAGTTGAGATATTAATTTTTCCAACTCTAAGAAAATTCTTTCGTCAAAATCTTCGCTTTATTCTCCATGATGGCAAACAGAACGTCTTTATCGACATCGGACGTTCGCTCGAAGCGTGGTTAATCGTTTAGGTTAAAATCGCTCTGACGAAATCTGCCAAACCAATTTTTGACCGCCCGAAGAACTGGAGTACAATCCAAATAACCCTTCTGAATATTTTCGTCGCAGATTAGTTGCTTACTTCTTACCGAAATTTATAGGACATAATAGGGTCAAAGTGCAACTTTTCATATTCCATAATTAAGGCATTAATTTGTTGACAAAAGGTCAACATTCAACAAAGTCTGAGTAGCAATTGAACTATGCAAGGTTTCAATCTAGAACACACCAGAAAAAAGCACCAAAACAAACGCCAGTGTCAAGTTGCAGACATTTTATAGTCATAAGGATAATTGGGTACAAATTTTTGTAATGTAACGAACAGCATTGAAAATGACGCTGAATATGACGCTTGCAAAAAGATAGAAAATATATCGAAAATAAGAGGATAAAAATAAAATAAATAATAGTTAGGTGAATGAGTGGAAGAGGATATAGAAAAAACGAAGAAAAGGGAGAAAACGAAAAGAGAAAAATGATGAAGCCAGAAGAAAGGAGGTCATTGGCAAGGTAAAAAATATGGAAAGAATTAGTGTGGAAATAGTAGGAAAAATAAAAGAAAAGAGGAAATTAAAAGCGGTCATAAAGAAGAAGAAAGGAAAGAACAGAAAAGGAAAGTAAAAGCGACGATGAAGAAGAAGAAGAAGAGAAAGAAGAAGAGAAAGAATAGTAAAGGAAAGAGGAAAGTAAGAGCGACGATAAAGAAGAAGAGAAAGAAGAGTAGAAAGAATAGTAAAGGAAAGTAAAGGCGACGATGAAGTAGAAGAGAAAGAAGAAGAAGAAGAAGAAGAAGAAGAAGAAGAAGAAGACGACGACGACGAAGAAGAAGAAGAGAAAAAAGAAGAGAAAGAATAGTAAAGGAAAGAGGAAAGTAAAAGCAACGGTGAAGAAAAAAAGAAAGAAGAAGAAGAAGAAGAAGAAGAGAAAGAATATTAAAGGAAAGAGGAAAGTAAAAACGAAAATAAAGAAGAGAAAGAATAGTAAATGAAAGAGGAAAGTAAAAGCAAGAATGAAAAAGAAGAAGTGAAAAAAAGTAAAAGAAAGAGGAAAGCAAAAGCGACGATGAAGAAAGTTAAAGTGATAAAAAAAGAAAATAAAGAAGAAAATAGAAAGACAAGATGAACGTTTAAGAGATGAAGAAAAAGAAAAAGAAAACATGGTGATGATAAAGAAGGAGAATAAACGGAAAGAAAAGAGGAAAGTGAATGTGAAGTAGAAAAAAATGAAAGCAAATACGAAAAATAAAGACATAATGAAAAAGAAGCAGAAGGAAAAATAAAAAGAAAGTAAAGAGAAACGAGAAAGCGAAGAAGAAATATTGCAGGGAAAAATAATAATAATGGTAAAATAATTGGCAGATATAAGTTTGATTACAATAAAAAATAAATAAAACAATACTAAATTCGGCATTTTCATCAAGTTGTACCCCAATAAAACGTATTCCCCGGCTGCTGAATTATTGTGAACGCTACCGTTGAACATCGTTTTGTTTAAATACCAACTTGTTTCTGGTGTGTTTAAAAGAGCAAGCAGTGTTTTTGAGGTGATGTCAAGGATTAGGGTGGTGTTAACTTGAATCCCTTGAGAACTTGCGTGCTTAAAAGATATAAGACGTTACACGAAAAAAAAAAAATGAAAATAAAAGAGAAGGTGTCCAATGAACGGGGTCAGTGAAGACGCAATACACAAATGTATTGTTTCACACGATCAGCCTCTATAGGTGCGAAAAATGTAAGAAAAATTGAAACGAAAGAGAATTGAAAACAGAATCAAAGGAAAGGATGCTTGATCAACCGGATATAGTTAAGTAAAAAGAAAGAAAATAAAGAATGAATTTTAGAGAAATTTAACCATTTTATGGTGTTTACGTGTATGCAGATTTACATATATAAAAAAATTTCATGTCCACCTCTCTCTCTCTCTCTCTCACTCTCTCTCTCTCACGCACGCACACACACATAGACACACACAAACACATATACTGGACTCTCTCGTCCTTTTCGACGTATTGTGTTGGTGCATAATTATCACGCGTTTTAAAACAATATTTATTATGAAAAAAGAAACATAACAACTAAACAATAACATTTTAAATGATTATTCCGGAGCGTATTACTGTCAACAGGCATTTTTATAACCTGAAAACACTATTTTTATTTTAAAAAAAAAAAAAGAAGGTAAACAAAACAGCATTTTTTATTAACAAATAACTCGCTATGAAAACGCCTGATAATTATGCACCAACCCAATAAAAGGTTCCTGTAGCCCAGTTCTTAGAACCGAACAGCCAGACTACCCGCACAAATCTTTTGATTATAGCGGTGAAGGCTTGTGCAGAACCAGTGACACTTTTTGGAAGAGCCGAATATAAAGAGAACTTATGCACAAGGTCTCTAATGAAGCCTCCTCAAGTTTGTCAGAGTTGTCATTCTCCTAGATCGGTTGCCATCCAATGCTATAGGAAAAATCTGTCATGCTATTTACCTATAGCTGCGATGCTTTGGTTGCTGTATTCGAAGTTGGATTGTGTAGCGAATATTTTATTATTGTTGCGCTGTCAACGAGCAGACCGTTTTTCTATTTTATAGAAAGCGCATCAATCAAAAAATATTCGCTACACAATCCAACATTGAATACAGCAACCAAATACACAGCGACACATATATACGTATATATAACAAGTCCTATACTGTTCACATATGTTTATGTTTGTGTGAGCTCCGGTGGGTCAGCGTGCGCGTGTGTGTGTCTGCGTACGTCAATGAGTGTACGGGCGTGTATGTATGTTTGCGTAAGTATGAGTGGCGTCCCAATGACAATTTTTCCTCCCACTTCCATAAAAACACCGATATGCGCAACCCTATATCAATCCCAAATTTAAAAATTAATCAGTTTGTCTGACGATATCAAAAGCGAGAAACCCAGGGTCACAAATTCACATCAATGCAACTATATATATATATATATATATATATATATATATATATATATATATATATATGAACAATAAAAAATATTAAAAAATTAAAATCTTCAGACACACTGGGTTGTAGATTAATATTATTTCGTTTTTATTATTATTATTCCATTTAGATTCCTCGTCTAGTTTCGGCCAAAATGGCCATCATCAGGAGCAGAAATATTTCTGCTTGCTGGTAGCAGTGAAGTACAGAAATGGATGTCTTGATGGAGAGAATGAACTTTTGTCTGTAGTTTTCATTTGTTTTTGTTTTTATTTTTTATCTTTTTAACATGAATCTTTTAACATTCCTTGTGTTGGTCAAACAGTCTCTTTTAAGTTGTTATTTGAGATAAGAGCTGGATGGATCCATGATGCTCTGAATTTCCCTGGTATGTTTGACAGTTTTATTGGTTCTTGGAGAAGAGGTGTGTCTCTCTTAAATGTGTGTGTGTGTGTGTGTTATTTGGTTCTTAGGGAGTGAGTGAGTATCATATGTGTAAGCGTGTATATTGCTGTGGGTGTGTGTTATCATTGGGCTCATTAGGGAGTGAGTGAGTATGATGTGTGTAAGTGTGTATGTTCGTGTGGGTGTGTGTATAAGTGTTAGGCTTCAACCCCTCCGTAAGCATGTCTGTCTTGTGTGGGTGAGAAATTTGGGTAGGTTTTGATTTGTAAGGTTATATATTAGTACTATCTATATTGTTAAATTTATGGTTTAGCCCGGCTGGATAGTGTGTTTTTAAACGTTGTATCCACTTATTTTCATGGAGCTCTAAAATCTTTCTAATGTTATCTTCTCTGAACTTTTCTCTTATACACACACACACATATATATATATATATATATATATATATAAAGGCATTTTTATGTTTTTCATTCTTTTCGTAGTATATAAACATAAAAATGTCTTAAAATTATTGTCAAACTTGTCCATTTCATTATATATATATATATATACATTCATATATATATATATATATATATCATCAGTTCAAGATATTCTTATGATGCACAGTTGCGATCGAACATGGCATTTCTACTCAGCTAATGTTACATCATTTGCTACAAGACCTTCATACATGTATCCCATCTCCATAAGCGGTATCCATCAATTGATCTGATACAGTTCCAGAGCATTGATATTTAGTCAACATGGAGTTGGTTGGCCTGTATGAGGTAAATTGTTTGTATCTCAGCATTTGTAATTCACTTATATGCTCTATAATAAAAATTATATTGAGCTATCTTTTGTGGATCAGTTTTAATATTTTATATTAATAGGACCTACTTGGATTACTTACCCACAGATTGTTTTTAGCTATATATATATATATATATATATATAGCTAAAAAAATCCGAGATAGAGAGATACACACGCAAAATACACAGTTTCCCTAGTGGAGGTAAATTGTGATATAAGGAGTAGTTGTCTTAATACTCCACAATTCTGAAAAATCAGCGAAAAGACTTTGCATTTGGGTCGAATCTAATCTCTTAATGCACTCATCATATATATGAATTCGACATACTTCGCCAGTCGTGTTGGCCTCGGTCTTGTCCTTCTCACGTCATTAGAGCCGGCAATTATACTATTTGAATTATGTAGATTACATGGCGCGTGTTATTTCGAAATAGAGAGAATTGTAAATAACTCTTTTCCCACTGAAATGCTGTGAATAACTTCATTTCAGACTTTGATATATACTCATGCAATGACTGCTCAAACATCTACAGGGAAGACCTCACTAGATGATAGTATGGTTTTGGGGTTTTGGTATTATTACCTAAAGCTCAAATTGACTCAGCAATACCTCACAATATCACCTGGCTTTGTGGTGTCTCAGTTACATTTCGCGAGTACCAGATGAAAAACGTTGTTGTATTTGTCCCAGTCTTGCAGCGTATCTCCTTTTATATGAACAGGTTGTGTTAAATAGATGGGTAGATTTGTATCTATAGCCTTGGGTGGCAGCCAGTATAGGAAAAGGACAACTCTGATTCACCATATCATCATTTATCAAGTCGGTATCTATGCTAATGACACACCTATTTACTCCTGTCTTAATAGTATGGCTGATCGTTTGAAATTGAAGCTGATCTAAAAAAAAAAAAATAGGCATTCAATCCGTTAACTTGAGCAAGAAATGGCTTGTTAATTTTAACGCCTCCAAAAGGAAGCTGCTCTCTATTAATCGTTCGAGAGAATTCACTGTACCTTCCACCAGTATGGCTGATGCTTACCTCCAGGAGAGTGACTCATTGCACCTTTTCAGGCTAGCGTTCTCCGCTGACATGAAGTGAAAAGATTATACTGAATCACTTACTAAGCCTTCTGCGGACAATAATGAGTACGTCTCCAGTCACATAAATACAGTAGTAAATACTGTATGTTGGTCTGCAGTTGGAGATTCGTCTCCAGCTGTGCTGATCAAGCTCTCTGTCTCCGGGCTGAGATGATCCCCAGACGAGGCTATGTCGAAGGGTAGGGTCTCGTCTCGGGAAACAGCTACCCGACCCCGTTTTATACGTGGGTCTACGGGGAAATTTTAGCCGAGCCAATGGGCTCGGATACCCCACATTAAATTCGGCCTTGTGCTACATCTGACCGCGTGGGCGATTGGTAGATATCCTGCAGTTGGTGATTCATTGTGGATTTCACTTGATTCACTTCTAGTAGTTGACTACTTCTACTTGCCGCTGGCGAATCTTATATGTGTTGTTCTTGTTCTAAGTATTATCGTTCATTACCAACCTACGTGTTATTATTCTATTCAGTAACCTTCCCTAGGTTACAACAGAAAATTGATTCACTGTCTTGTGCTTGACAATTTTTCTCGACGGGATTTATTTTACATATTTATTCGTGCAAACATTGCTGCCACATCTGGTCCATTATTTCTACTATGTATTTAGATATTCTTGATAAAATACAAAGAAGAATCTGCAATGTTATTGGCCATGACCTGGCATCTCAGTTTCAGTTACTTTCCCACCAATATAAAGTAGCTTCGCTATGCCTTTTCTATAGCTACTTTCATCGTAATTCTGATGAATTGTCTTCTGTGGTAAGAATGTGTTGTTTTGGCTTAAGAAATACTATGGTACGTTTGGGTCAGTAATCGTGGCTAGCTAAGTTGAAGATACAATGTAACCCGGATATAAGAGAGTTGTCGGGACCGGAGAAGAAGTCTCTTATATCCGGGTTTGGTCTATTTTATATACATTAACACAGGCTCTAATTTGGGAGCAGAGAAAATCTCTCATATCCGAGTTCCTCTTATATTCGGTTCTCTTATATCCGGGTTACACTGTAAAACAGATTGAAGACCAGCCGTACCCTATCTTCACATTTTGGCTTTGTGCCCGATTTTTGTATTAAAACAAAATAAATACGACTTAGTAAGCAGTAATAGATTAGCGGTAATGTCTCATCATTATACAGTTGAGATGTGCAGATATAAGCGTAAGTTCTATGCTAACAGTTCCTTCTGTGGAACTCTCTTCCGGCTTCTTACTTCTAAGTCAACTTTGATCTTTAAAAATATAAATGCAGTATCAATCGTTATCTTCTGTCTTCTTAATTCCTGTTCTTTTATTATACTCTTACCATAATCGTGTATTTTATTGACTACGTCTTGATGCAACATGATATTAGAAAATTGTTCAAGTACATGAGTATCTTAATTACAGCAATAAAACCAGGCATGTTAAATAAAACCATTCGTAACAAAAACATGTGTAACAAAAAATATATACAGGAATCCCCCGATTAATGTATATTCGATTAGAGCACTGAAATTTTTATACCAAATTTCGATTAGAGCGTACATAATACTCGATTAGTGCGGTAAAACATTTTTCATTTCAAGCATAGTAATTGAATGTTTTTTTTATAGTTACCAATTAATTAAAAACTTTTCTAAAATTTAAGAATGGAAAATGGGTAACTATTTTTTGTTTCATTAATGTGTTTTCGATTAATGTGTATGTTTTAATGTACACATTCGCCGCACTAATCGAGGGATTCTTGTATTTTCTATTAAAGCTTTCTATTTTGTTTTTGTTATTATACGTTTCATTTCGCCTCGATGGTAAATCTATGCTATTCTATTGTATTAGATTGACGCGTCTTTCCTCCTCAGGACTGGTGCTAAGTGCTCAATTTCTGATTCTGATATGTAAATTTGACCCTTATCTGAAGTTTTGAGAAATAATGTTCTTCCTGGATCAATTTCCTGAATTTGACCTGCTGGGGTACTAACCTTGGATTGGTAGGGATAGAACTTTACTAAGCCTATTTTAGTATAGAACCAAGTTCGATTTGTTTATCGTTTGTTTCTTTCGTTCTTTCAACCGGTCTTCTTCGTTCTGAGTCCTATTTTCTTTCTTTCTTTCTTTCTTTCTTTCATGTCGTCTTTTAGATTTCTTTTCTTTCTTTCTTTCTTTCAAGTCGTCTTTTAGATTTCTCTTTCTTTCTTTCTTTCTTTCTTTCTTTCTTTCTTTCTTTCCGTCTTTTCGATTTCTCTTTCTTTAGTCAGAAATTTGTCAATCAGTAAAAGGATTTGTCGTAAATATGAAATCACATCTTATAAACAATTATTTTAGAACCAAAATTTTGAACTAAAAGATTATAATTTGGAATTCAAAAGATTAATCCACAAAATCTGTATAATTTGATCTACTTTAAAAGAAATTTCCTTAAATTTATGGACCAGCCAGAATTCATATTAAAAAAAAGCAGCTTATCGGATCCAACTAATCTTTATATAAAGAAGGTTATCCACCATGCCAGAGTCATGTCTGTTCGTTCGTCTCTCCGTACCGTAGACACACACACACTCACTCTCTCACGGAAGACACAGGGAGTCTACTGTCCAATTGTAACCAAATCTCAATCACGGTGTACATATGACTTATTTTCATCAGGGATTTCTTGCTCAATATGAAATATACGTTTATCTTTGCATATTCATCGACGATTTTGTATCAGAGTCTGTCTATATTTCTGAGATGAGGTATTATGTACAATATTTACATTAGTCGGACTATTGTTCTCATCTTTGTCGCCATATTTGTCACAACGTTTCGGCCGTTGTACTCAAGGACACATGGCACAGTGGATAAAGGCGTTGGTTAGATCCAGTAACAGACCCAAAGAATGTGAGTTCAATACCCTGTTAAGGCAGTGGAGAACTTTCAGAGGGAAAATTAGCAGGAGATAACTGATAACTGACATCCATCAAACATGGCACGTGGAACTAGAACAGTCTACCCCAGTGATCGAAATAAAGGGTTCAGTTCGAAATTCCAACCACCTGAAGAAGGCCGGAGCGTACAACGGCCGAAACGTTGTGACAAATATGGCGACAAAGATGAGGATTTTGTATCAATTGTTAAAAATAATTATTTCAACCAATAGCGAACTGGTTCGGAAAGTAATGGGCCTACCTACAACTACAATGCTACCATTTAATATTCATAAGAAATAAATGAAATTTTCAAAAAATGCATATGGAAAAAAAGGGTAAAGTTAAATAATTTTATATAAAAAATATGGTTAATTTCTAGTAATTACAGTGTATCTTTACTGTACATATTACTGGCAGTAAATACGAGATGTAAATACACAATGTTATAAAAGAATTTTATATTTTATTCTTTGTATTTTAAATAACTGCTTGATACTTTTACCAGTTTACTGAACAATTTACATATTGACAGATAGTTCAAAAGCACAATAGAGAATTACATGCAGTCCATTATATTAAGAGTAATCGTTTGTCTTCCCTAGATGATTATGCGAATCTCCCAATAATTGCTTCTGCATCCATCATCTAGCAATTCCTTTTCAATGGATAGCAACATGTATGATTCCAAATTCGCCTTAGACAGAGAATTTCTTAACCTGCTCTTTATGAACTTTAGCTTAGAAAATGTCCTCTCACATTGGATTTGAGTAACTGATAGAGCGTAGATGATTTTATTAAATACTTATTCATAGATTGTCTAGGTTTGTTTCTTTATCACATTTTAATTTTATATAGAGGGGCCCACTTCTTTAGAAGCCCAATCCATCAGGGGCCCATTTGCCATCAGGCAAGCTGACACCCTGGCCTGTCCGTCACTGATTTAACGTCAACTGAAACCAAAACATATTTTCCGTATTTATTCTATTAAGCGTTGCTTGGAATTAATTTAACGTTTTGTTTTCAGTCAGTTATCACAAGTCTATATTTTTCATGGTGGAAAACAATTTATCTAGGGTCAGAATTAAGTGATTGTCAACTCTGCCTCAAAGTAACAGATAATTTTATAGAAGGAAATTGTGAACAACGCAAAACAAGTAGACTCTTAGTAGTAGAGGGAAAGAGAGAATGGTGAAAAATGATATGTAAAAAGTTCAAATACAATAATGCACACGAAACATAAGAAAGAAAGAACTGAAAAAGCAAATATAAACTGACAAAAAAAAAAAACATCAAGAAAAAAAATGTCCGCAAACGTGAAACTGAAAAAGAAAGAAATATCAGATAGGGCGAGAAAAAAATCTAGCAAACACTAGAAATTGCAAAGGAAAAAGAAAAAGGAAATTATAAAAAAAAAAAAAAGAATTACTGAGAAACGAATACGTCTGTCGTTGCGGCCAAACGATATAGAGCTGATGGCTGCCTGCGATGAAAATTGCATATCGAAGATGGAGAAAAGATAGATAAAATGGTGAGAAACTTTTGAAGGGAATTGGGAAATAAATACCAAGAGGGAAATCGCATGCAAGGTATTAATAAATACATAGGAATATATCTGTTATATACACCTTCGTGTCTTGCAATCATATACACGAGAAGGGAGAAACTCACTTAGATATCTGATTAAAAGAAAAGGTCAGATCGTCTCTGAAATCATTACTAAGCAGTTCAGTTTTCATAGGATTTCAAAGTCAGTTAGCCTTATGCCAAACTAGAAAACTGAGAAAATTGTATCTTGGCGCATATCATATATCTATATAGCAACTGAAACTTGAGTTATTTAATGGAAAAAAAGATCGTAGCGTTTTTCGCTAGATGGGGTTTGAACACGTGATTTCGTTTCACACGTGGCTGAAATTTATTACATATATTCAGAAAGGAGAGATTTCAGCGTGTCTTTTTATATGATTCGTATCTGAATTGTGAATTTCAAATATCTTTACATTAAACGGGAAAATGGAGGAAAAGGAAATGCACTTTTATTATTTGATGTATTTTTTTTTTTTATCTCCGGAAAAGAAAAATACTATACAAGAGCAAAAAAGATAGGTGCCGTTTAAGGATATGGTGTCATAGCTGGGTCTGTTGGGAGGGCTGTTCGCAAGTGACTCGCTAGGTTTAGAAGTGGAAATTTTGATCTGGAAGACCTTGAAAGTTTCGGCAGGCCTGCAAACGACACGAGACATCGCTGAGATACTCTACGTATTTTATGTAATCCTTGTAAGGCATTGTAAGCCTTGTAAGGCATTTGGAAACATCTGGGTATGTTAACCACTACCATTTAACCTCTCGTTTAACTGAAAAGTAAAATCAATGCACTGTATTTCCATTTTAAATTCTCCGATCAAACGCAACCGGAACGACTCAGTTTTGAAAAGAACGATCGCATCTGATGAAAAATGGATTGTTTACAACAATGTGGAGCGAAAAATATCCCGGGGTAAAATTAAATAAGTCACCGTTAACCCCTACAAAATCCGGTTTGCATTCAAACGTTGTTTTTTTTATATTTTGCGCATTTTGTAACTTCAACGTCTTGACCTGAATTTCACAATAATTTTGCTGGGACTTAACAGGAATGGTAGACAATAATACCACGGTACGTATGAGAGTTCGCTTCCTCCAATTATAGAGTATTAAATGCATTTCCGATGTGTATCTTTTGGCATAATGTACAGGAACAGCGATTTAAGCAAAACATTTCAAATGCGTATTAGAAAAGAAGGCTTAGAGAATTTAACACTCACACGATGCAATGAGATCTTCCCCATAATAACAATGGACTATTCCATACTTAATGTTATGGGGTCCACCCCTTTTTCATACAAGTGGACTCGACCAGTGTGTATTAGGACTGCTGCCGTTAAATACCCGGAGTCAGTCAGAGTAGAGAGATAGAGATTGTGATTGAGTTGGAGGTAGAGTAATAGTGTGAGGTAATCGCTTGGAGAAGTCACAGTTATAAGCACGTAGACTCTAAGGAAGTCTTACTTCGAGACTGGATTTACCAGACTGTGTATATATATTAGTATTGCTACTAACCACGTTTCTGGATTTGCTAACAGTATTACCAATTGTATTATTGTGTAAATACATTTATTTGTTATATTTCATTCCTGCGTTTGTCATTCATTGGAGACTGAATTTCATCTCGGAATTCACAACACTTAATAAATACTGCGCCTCAGGCGTAGGCAAGGAGTCAGTAGTTCAAGTCGAGTCAAGAGTCGAGTCAGAGGCAGTCCGAAACAGAGTCGCGTTCAGACAATTACTGCAAGACATTGGAATAGTGATACTGGTCGAGACTACATTGTTCTCTCTACTAAACCTGATTGTTCATACTAACACTTCTACTTCTCTGTATATATTCATGTTTGTAATATATCTGTGTTATTCCATACCTGTGTTCGAGTTCTTCTTTATTGGTTCTACCTTGGACTATCACCGTGGTACAAGGAATCGGACCATAACACATGACATAGTGAAAGCCAGAGGAAATAAAGAATTAAAGAATTTAAGTGAATGAATAGCAAATCATCATCAAGATAATTGTCAGGGCGTGTGAATTGCACGGTTCTTTCTCTCCAGCCTCTGCGATTATCCATTGCACCTGGTAGGTCTTCGGTTGTAAAAAACAAAAAAAAACGGCAAGGATGTATTGAAGTTAGGTTGGGGAATCATCTAACGAATTACTCTCCTAAACGCTACTGGGGTATTAGTCAGAGAAAGGAAAGAGACGGGAAGTAACAAAATGACACTGCCTCAAAAGACACAGCAGCTTTAGAACAACATGCCCACGACTGCTGGTTTTCCCCATCGCGTTTGTCGACAAGAGACTGCTGACAGAAACATGGATCTGGACAAGTTGCAGAGAGGCCTGTATCTTAATATACCAAGGTGTTCCGCTGCTAACGAGGAAAACCCGGATGTAATTGGTTTTATTAGGCATGTCCACACGCGAACCAAGACCTCTTTTGCTCGTCTTCTCACTTCACGTTGGTATTTTGCGTTTCACATATTTGATAAATGGGCGGCCAACGCTGCTATTTCCATGTTCTGGTGTTCCCAACAGAACGGCACTGATAGACTTTTCCTTACTTCTCTAGGAATGCATACAAATCTCGTTCTCTCCCTAATGAGTTGGGAAATTAAGGTAGGTCGATTTTAGAAGCGTGGTATTGCACTCAATTTGAAAGTTAGGGTTTGACTTTATAAATAAGGATACAATATATATTTTTACAAATCGTTGCTATTTTTTGAGGAAAATCGTTTAAAGTTTAGGTTAGCGTTTATCTTAGCTTATAAAATTTATAATTTACTGAAGTTTTACAAATTATATATGGGCGAGATACATGGCACAAGCACATTATTACTATATCATTGTTCCATCAAATAAGACCTTCATTTACTTCAAGAGAACATCATAATGAAAAATTTAGCTACATTATGATGTAATATGTAATACAGTGCAGTGGTTTTAGTGTGATTTTCAATAAACAATGCAATTTTAAATTATTTTGTCTTATCAGATCTGTAGACGTATTTGGATGGCTAAGTTTCTGGGACACATAATGAAGAAGAAGGACCTGGAGAATTTGATACTCACAGGTCGAATACAGGAAAATACAGACAAGGGAAAATAATGCATAATATACCTAGCGAGCATAAACAAGTGGATGACAGAACATGGTCTGGGGGAGGAAGCAGAGGGAAGGGACATGTTGAAAGCTGCAAGGGATAGAGGGGGATGGGGAGAACCATGATCGCCTACGTCCTGAAAGGACATAGCACATAAAAAGAAAGGGAAGAATACACTTTTGTTTATTTATTTTTTATTAATTATGTTCGAACAAATGATCTAATCTTATTCATTGAGTTGCCTGTTTTTTTTTCTAATCTTTTACAATCTTTTTGCAGTTTTTGCTTATCGAATACAGTACAAAAAATAATTGCATATTATTTTTTGATGATTCACAAACAGAATTCTGGTTTGAATATATTTTCCATTTAATATACAAGATATTTGTCTTTATTCTTGAAATAGTAAAATTTGAAGTCAGTTTGTAAACAAAAACCTGCGGAAATTCTGTACATTTTTCAAATGATATTTAAAGCTAAGTGCTCAAAAATTGGTGAAAATTATCCATCGAATTTTTGGTGTCAACCCTTAGCACATCAAACCTCAACTTTTACACTGAGAGCCATGTTGATTTTCTAAAAAGAGTGCAAACTCAACCTTCCCTATTTTAAGATAAGCAGTAGATAGCCATGGAGCTACTGTTTTGTATAGTGCTGTTTCCTGGATATAGTCAATGCAGCACTTAATATCTTTTTATAGAACCCATCGAGCTTCTTTGCCAATGGTATTGTCAATGTTCATCAAGAGAGATACTGTTATGTCAACTTGGAAGAAGCCTCGTTTCATTTCATCCGGTAGATCAGATTTCTAGACGGTTAACAGCTTGCCCACTGCAGCCTAAGTTTTGCCAATGAAAAGATTCATATTAACTTTAAGAGAAGATGTGTTTCTTCGAATTCAGATGAACTTATTCATTATTTCTAATGTCTTGCTGGACAGGGAATTGATTAAACCGTGTTGATTAAAGAAAAAGGTTGCAACGGCTCAAAAGTTGCTTGGAGCAACAAAAAATCAAGAATCTGTTTGGGAGCCATGATCACCGACCTTCTGAAAGAATATGTCACTTAAGAAACAATCATTTTATGGAAATTTTATTGCAAAAGTCTCTTTTGCAATTTACTGTAATTATATTCAGTCGATAGTAAAGTTCTTTTGACATGTGCATCTTCGAAGTGCTTCGTTTTGCATCTATGTAACATCACAGCACCAACACTGCGTTCAGAAGCATAAGAACTAACCATTCTTTCTAAATTAGGATCAGTATATACAATATTAATAGCAAACACAGAAAGAAAACTACAAAAACCTTAGAAGGTAGTGACAAGAAAGGTTTGTTTTTTACGGCATATCAACCTAAATGGGTTATTATTTAATGCCGACAAGATTTTTATTGCTGGTAATTTTTTTCCAGAAAATCTACAGTTAGTAATATTTTTCCAAAAAATGTATTATCGGTAATACCTTTTTTTCCTCAAAAAACGTACTGCTGGTAATATATTTTTTAAAGTATTGCTGGTAATATATTTTTAAAGTATTGCTGGTAATATATTTTTAAAGTATTGCTGGTAATATATTTTTAAAGTATTGCTGGTAATATATTTTTTAAAGTATTGCTGGTAATATATTTTTTAAAGTATTGCTTGTCATAATGTATTGCTGGTAATAATTTTTTCCTTCAAAACTTCATTGCATGTAATAATCTTTTACAAAAAAGTATTACTGGTATTAAAACCTATTTTTACATTTTCTTAGTGTTTTGACCCCAGTTTGATGAGAGGGGGGCAACTATTTGCCAATAGCTGGGACCCTAACAGGTGCTACCACCCCGAGTCAGGGTGGACCTGGGAACACCAGCAATTAAGAGGTGGTTGAAATGCTCCTCAAAGCCTCCTGATCAGAGGCCTTGCTGTTGGATGGAATTTGTCATACCCAGAACATCGACAAGATTAAACATCAACTACAAGAAGTGCAACGTTGTTAATAAAAGGATGAATCCAAATAGTGAAATGCAGATCGGAGATACCAAAATTAAACCCTTGCGGAAATTTAAATATCTGGGAAGTGTTTTAGCAGAAGAGGGAAAGTGTAACACTAAAATCTGAAGGTGTACTGGGATGACCAAAGATGCCTTCCAAAAGCTAAGCAGAATACTAAGAAATAGAAAAACTTTGCTGGAAACAAGGAAAAATACTAAACTGTTACATTATATCTGTCCTCCTTCAAAGATAAAGAATATAGTTGAAACAACAGAAATGTGGTTCTACAGAAGGATACTGAGGATACTATGGACCGAACACGTGAGCAACGACGACATTTAAGAGGAAATGGAAACATAAAGGAAACTTATAATTAACATCAGGAAGAGGCAGCTGAAATTTCTAGGTCGCATAATGAGGAAAGAGAGTTTGGAAAATCTGATACTCACAAGTCAGATGCGAAGGCAAGAAGGACAGTGGAAAACAACGCATAAACTATTTTAGGAGAAATAACAAAAAATATTAAGAACTACGAAGGACAGGAAGTTGTGGAGAGTCATGATCGTCTACGTACTGAGGGGACACGACACATACAGAAGACATGTCGATAGTGAATCAAAAGTTAGTATCTGTTTAATACTGTCAACCGATCGATTTCACATTTAATTAGATGACGCACGTAATTGACACATGCAGATTTCAATAGTTCATCAGTCCTAGAGTAGGTCGCAATGAAACAATTTTTCTGGATCCATTTTGTGTCTATCTTTATAATTTAACTTAAATATCTTATACTGGCGATCAATATTCCACATTTCTGTATCCACTTAAAGACATAGCATATATAATAATCTTTTGTTAATATCTTCTACTCTCAACTCTAAAAGTGACTTCGTCTTGCTTGATTGGCCTCCCCCAACCTAAGTACCAGATGCGGAAGCAAATATTGCCCTGTTATATGTAAACTAAGAGTGAAACTGCGGAAATTGAAGAAGCCTAACGCAGCACTAAAAATGCAGCAAACTCCTGAGCGGCCCAGACATGAAAGAAAAATATTTGAACAGTGTGAAAAGAAGATACGAGGAACACAATGAAAACGCGAAATGACATCAGCAAACGATAACTTCCCAAAAGATAATGGACGAAGAAGAAAAAAACGAATGGATGACTGATGAGATTCTCGACATGATGCAATGTAGACAGAAAACTCTGGCAAGATACGAAACGGAATACAGAAAATGGCACAATGAAATAAAGAACCAAATTCAGGCAAGCTAAAGAAGAGTGGCTAAACAAAAAAATGTGTAAAAATAGAAAGATTGAGTACCACCAACAAAGATATGCACAAATAAGGCAATTGACAGGACAGAAGATATTCGAGTGAATACCATTATTCCATAATTAGATTATAATTATTTAGCTCCAATTTTTTACCAAATAATCTTACAAAATCAAGCGAGGAATGAAAACTTTTTTCTCCTTACAAGAAATGAGATTAAACATGATAAATATAAAAATTGACCTGTATTCAATTTGACTATAAAACTTTGTTGGTTGTCATTTTACTACAAAAATGTATTGTTGCTAATTTGCCTAAAAAAATGTAATGTTGCTAATTTGCCTAAAAAATGTATTGTTGCTAATTTGCTTAAAAAATATGTAATGTTGCTAATTTGACTAAAAAAATGTAATGTGGCTAATTTGCCTAAAATATGTAATGTTGCTAATTTGCCTAAAAAAAATGTAATGTTGCTAATTTGCCTAAAAAAAAATGTAATGTTGCTAATTTTTTTTATAAAAACATATTGCTGGTATTTTTACTATAAAAATACATTTTTATACTTGTTTTGTCTTTTGATTTTTGTTTGGAGGTTCACTTTTTGCTGGAACCCTAACAGGGGCTACTATCTTGGGTCAGGATGCACCTGAGACCAATAGCAATTAAGAGGTGGTTGCAGACTCCTCAAAGCCTCCAATCTCCCTATCAGACGCCTTACCGCCAAAAGTAGTTTATTGTCACACCCAGGACAGTCTTGGCAGACCGTTCCACAGAACAGTGTTTCGCGGGAAGAAGCTGTTCGTATGGAAATTACTTCTCACCAATGGAATACGGAGGGAATGAGGTTGGTTTTTTACAACGTGGCTGGCATGGCGGGTCCTATTTTCTGGAAGAAATCCTATAAACATTTTCCACATATAAGACTAATACAAAGGTTTTAGACGCTAATATTTCGTAAAAAAATAAACCATAAAGTTTTATTAATAATTGTAGACAAATGATGCAGATGAATCCAACAGCTGTGTCATTGACTGGGAACAAGGAGATAAAAATTAATCTTCTGTTTAGTTCTATTTTCTTAATCAATCCACCCCAAAGCAAAACGATGACGCCACTTAGACGCAACAGGCTACTGGCTGTGAAAGAGAATGAAAAAACTTTAGAAGGAACCATAAATCCAATATTAAACAAGAAAAAGGGGGGAAATATCTATGCCCATTCAAAAGACTGGGGAGGTGTATGTACTGGGCGATAGGCGAACCTATCTACTCCTACTAAAAAAAAATAAATAAGTAGTAAGTAAAATTTTAGACGGAGACGTTAGAAATATAGAGTTGAAGTAGACTTTAGAAGGAACCGGATATCCAATCCTAAAAAAGGGATAAACCTATACTCCTGTCCAAAAGACCGGGGAGGTGCCGGAACCTGAAGATAGGTGAAGTAGAAGTATAGAGTTGAAGTAGAATTTAGAAGGAATCCTAAACAGGAAACAAGGAATAAACCTCTACTCCTGTTCCAGCAAAAAGCTATTCTTCCAACAACACGTTACAGCGTCGCTGAAGCAAGCAATTGCATTTTTGTTTGATTCTTCTTAGAGCTCTACATTTTTATAATGTTCACCCAATAAAAAGTTAAAGAGCCACTCAAGGTAGATGGTTACTGAGTTAGGTTTGTGGTACGGACATGAGAGAAAGAAGAACGAAATGGAGAAAATTCGACTACCGTTCACCTGAGCAAACTTCTGTAATTGGTAATAGATACCTCTGATTCGATTCAGGCTTTCTTTAAACACGTCGAAATTAACTACATAGTCGTAATTCATTGTTAGTTTTTGTTATCGAAGCCTTTGATAAATCTTTTTTTTTTTCATTAGTCATTACGACAGAAAAAAATCATTATAAGAAAACAATAGATTTTTTATCGTAATCGAGGTAGCTGATACCTACAGTTGGTTCCCAAATTCAAGTAAAAAAGCCATGATTTTGAATACTAATGTAAGCAGGACTTGGAATCTTGGCGCAATACTGTCTTCGTAATTCCATCATACTGTGGTAAATTTCTACTTTTAAAAAAGACACATGCGCACAATATCTATCGTTGATGCCACGATTAAAATAAACGCTATTTAATTGCTATTCATTATACCTTTTTAAAAGATGTAGTACTTCGTGTATTTAGCAATTATATATATATATATATATATATATATATATATATATATATAACTCTGAAGATGGTTCATACGAGCTGAAAGGTTAGATCAAGAAACAGCATAATAAAAAAATATCCAAATGTTGTACAATTTTTGTCTTTATTTTCACCCGAAATTAAAGCAACCATACAAAGTTTAGAACGGCTCCTGATCAAACATAATAGACATTCATTGTCTGTTATATTTAACAATATATGTTTGAATATATATGTGTGTATGTGTGTGTGCGAGCGAGCGCGTTTGTGTGTGTGTGTGTGCGAGCGCGCGCATTTAATGTGTGTGTGTGTGTGTGTGTGTGTGTGTGTGTGTGTGTGTGTGTGTGTGTGTGTGTGTGTGTGTGTGTGTGTGTGTGTTGAAATATTAGCTGTTTCCTTATATGGATTTTATTACCTTATATCCATTTTAATTTTTGCAAGTCATCAAGTGACGGGGCTTCGATTGAGACTAAGACGATGCAGAGAGACGCTCTCGTGGAGTTGGGCATCAGCCATGCTGATAAGAAGCGGGGAGGGTCCTCTATGATGGGTAAATGAGAGCAGTTTTGTTTTGGAGACATTAAAGTTTACAAGCCATATCCTACTCCTGTTAACCGCAGCCTGGAGGTTCTTTTCGAGACCAGCGGCCAGGTTAGCTTTTTCAGCGATGTCAGGATATTGAGACAGGAGTAAATACTAGTGTCGTCTGCATAGATGCCCACTTGGGAACTGATGACATCAGGAAGATCGTTGATGAAGATCAGGACCCAGGATAGAGCTGTGAGAAACACCAGCGTTCGTATGAAATGAACTGGAGGAGAATCCGTCCTTCATTTCACAGTTTGACAGGAATGAGTGTATTAAGTTAAATAATCGTCTTGTAATACCGTATCCCTGAAGTTTACGAAGAAGGCCGACATGCCAAACCCTATGAAACGATTTAGAGATATCTAGCACCACAGCTCGAACTTCGCTATTACTATCAAGAGCTAGGTATACAGATTCTGTTATAGCCGTGAGTATGTCAGTAGTAGATCGGGCAAAGCGGAAATCCTATTGTTTGTCAAAGAGAAGATCATGGGACGTTAGGTGCTTAACCACTTCGGCGTTGATTTAAGCCTCGAAGACTTTGCCGAAGAGAGGTAGGTAGGATGCTGATAGGACGGTAGTTAGATGGGTCAGAAGGGTCTACACAGTTCTTAAAAAGAGGGACAACAAATGAAAACTTCCAACAGAGAATCAGCGAGGCAATAGTTATACAGTTTAGAGGAAACTGGAGCAAGCTCAGCCGCTCATTTCTTTAGGACTGCGGCTGGTACCCTGTCATCACCACTTGCCTTATGAGAGTCTAATTTAGAGATGATATTGTTGTGGATTAATATGGTGAACATGCCCGTAAACTAATATCTTAATATAAAAACCTTCTGATAACAAATTCAAACTCAAAGCAATCCCAACAAATGATTATGAGATTTCAATAAAACATGCATTTAGAGGCGGATATGCAATATAATTGGCCCTGTTCTGGCATCTCGTCTACAGTCACTTTCTCACAGACGCGCCGTCGCCTCTCTCTCTCTCTCTCTCTCTCTCTCTCTCTCTCTCTCTCTCTTTTACAAATACTTTTCATGGTAATTGCTCCGAGGAGCTGCATTCGCTGGTTGCCAGACTTCATGAGTTCAAGCGCCCTACGAGGCTGGCATCCCGCTCTCACCCCTTCACTGTCGAAACTCCTAAATGTAGCCGTCTCTTCTACTCCAATAGCTTCATATATCGCACCTCCCGCCTGTGGATCTCCCTTCCCTATTCCAGTTTCCCTGAGAACTATAATCTCCAGCTATTCAAATGTAATGTCACTCTATCCACTACCCTTCTCCTCATCCTTTCTTCTATCACTCCTATCTGATCTTGCTCCAAATTTTCTGTAACCTCTTGCGTCCTAGTGGCTTCTCGCCTTGCTTGGGGTGAAACGCTTAAAAAAAAATTAATATACAATTTGAAAACTTGTAGTTTGATAATGCAAGAAATTGACCATTGATAAATTGGGTTTCTTACTGATTTATAATTCAAAATTGTTCAAGTGTTTAAGAACTGGTCAAACAGAGTAAAATGGAAAATATTATTTATACAGAAATTTGTGTAGTTTGTATGCGTGAATAAAGTAGGAGTTTAATTCTCTAAATTCTCCAGAGTTGTTTACCTTGGATTGTTTAGCTATTTGATTGAATATTTACGAATACTTGTTAGTAGTGAGTTATTGTCGCTTTTTAGTATTGTAAGAAATTGTTCCTGGTAGAGCGAAATGCTGCGTGTGTTGAGTCAGAGAAATTTGCGCGGCAAAAATATCCTAAACCATCGACGGGGTTATGCTCATCTCACTCAATACAGCCTCAATTCTAGAAGAAAATCAGGGATCTGTACTCTGGATGAGTCGAGTGTTGAATTTGATGAGAATTTCCGAGCAAAGCATTCAGCCTTATCAGCTGAAGAAGTTAGGACCTCAAATTGATTGAATAGAGAAAGTATTGTGGATTTGCTGTTAGAAAGCCGCCAATAGTCATTAGAACCTAACTTGCGAGATGCAATACATTGTTTCATTTTATCAGCAAAGAGTAACTTTGCTTCATTGAGGACGCGCTTACACTCATTACGGTCAGAGACAAAGAGACGTCTGTTGTAATCAGACATGTCACTTCGGTAATGATGAAAGAAGTGATTCCTATGGGCAATAGCAACTAGGCAAGCAGCTGAGAACCAAGGAGATGAGTGTGGTTTAACTTTATATTTTCTTGCTGGGTTTAAAGTCTCGATGCCAGCTTTTATCAAGGATGAGACCTCAGACGCACATTTTTGAATGGGGTGATTAAAAACCACATTCCAGCGGACGTCGTGAAGGAAATCACGGAACGTGTTCCAGTCTGCTCGTTGATAACAAAAAGATATTCTGTTAGTAGGAGGTTCTTGGCTGGGGGAGGGTAGTAGAAGATGTTAATAGACACTACGGCATGATCAGAGTTGCCAAGATGGCGGGGCTGCGTAGCACGACAAGAGTCAGGGATGGAGGTAAACAGAGATCGAGAAGGGATTACTGGAGAAACATGCAGGAAAGTCAACCACTTGTGTGATGGATTGAGTGACTAAAAAGTTAAGGGTTTGTATGACAGTGAGGTCAGTTACAGAGTGTTTAAGCCATATGGTATTGTGGGCGTTAAAATCACCGAACACGAATATGTGCGCAAACGGATGTAGAGAGATGGCCTTTTCTATATTATTGGAAATGCTATCGTTTGAGATAGTTTGGAGATTCAAGAGAGGTCACCGGCCACATCTTTGGTTATGATCAAGGTTGAGATTCCCAACTTCCCCGGTTTGTTTTTGACCCCTTTTATCTCGACTGGGTCAGCTTTATATTTTCCCATGCCCGTATGATTTTTTTATCCTTTTCCCACTCCCTTAGCGTCAGCGCCTCTTGATTTTGTCCAATGTGCAGAATACAGCAGCCTCTCTGTTTTGGGGGTTGGACGGGCCCTACTAACATCAGTTATGTTTAATTTGATTTGTGTTAATATTTTAGTTTGTTATTGGGTTCATCTCCCTCCTCTCTCATTTTTTCATCATAGATTTTTATATATATTTTAGCATCATTAAATTTTTATGTCACGGGGCGCGTTTTGTAGGTCTCCCAAGTGAGAATGTGGTATTATGGTGTATGGAGGATTGATTGGTGACGGACAAGTTCTTGTGGTGAATGTGGAAATTGTAATGTATGAATGGGTCGTGAATCGGATTAGCTAGGTATAGGATAGTTAGTTAAGACCAGCCTCAACCCCTCCCCTTTTTCGGCCTCGTGCCATAATTGTATTTTTTAATGTAATAAATATTGAGAGTTCCCTAGCCAATGAGAGATGATCACGGACATAAACTCCCAAACCATGCATGTGAATTTTAGTCCTTTCTAAGGAGAGGAGGGTAGCCAGGAATCGAGAAATCAGAGAAGGGGATTGATGAATTAAGGTTAGCCTCACAGAGAGCTAGTATATCAGGAGACTTTTCAAAGAGGAATGATTCCACACTTCAGTAGTTGGTACGAATGCCACGGTGTAGAAAAAAGGAATGTTAAAGGGATTAGGTGATTTTTGAGCTGGTTTAGATTTTTTTGATTGTTTAAGGTCCTATTGAGTTACGTTGGTAAAGAAAGGGTCTAGAGTAATAGTAGCAGACGGTCATCGTATGCGACAGGGACAGAAAGGAAATGGCGCAGACACCAATATAATGTGCCGTCAGGGTTACCCACAAGAAGTGCCTGCAGGGACACCCATCCATGCGCGACATGGCACTGCAAGAAACCCGACATTATGCAACTGTTGATCAGAGTAGCCTCTCAAGATGCTACGCAAGAGTTCGGGCTCCTAACTACCAGCCGGGAACAGCAACCGGAAAACTGTCAACCTGGTACCCTCAGTATGAAGAGACGTTGTCACAAACTGCGCACATCACAAGAAATTCACAACAGCACCACGACAGGGACCAGAGAAAAGGAAAGAATCCGGGAACACCTTCCGAAACAAGAAACAGGGGATGTGCCCTCTACTTTCAAGAGAAAGGGGATGAGTATTGATCGTGCGATAGGAAAGTTTAACTACTCCTATTACACACACACACACGCACGCACGCACGAACACACACACACGCACGCACGAACACACACACACACACAAAAGAAAGAAACAAAAAACGACAGAAAACAATAAGACAGACAAACAACACACAAGGTCCGTGAGCAACTTGAACCAGGAATTGAGTTAGCGTCCAATACATGAAATTCAGTGATAATATTCAAAGTTTTCAAAAAAATGGGTAGACTAAATTAACTAAATTTTGAAAAAAAAAGAAAAATTTTGAAAAAAAAAAGAATTAGTAACAGCAAAAAAAGAAAAAAAGAAAAAAAGGAAAAAGAATAAATATATAAAATGATTAAGAATGAAATTCAAAGAGATACATACAAATAAAACTGGCGGCAATAACTATAATTCACATGGCTTCGTATTGGTATTAGTTCTTTGTTAATGATTCTTTTGCCCCAGTCGATATGGTTCGAAGAAGAATACCCCACTCTAAGATCTACAAATTTCTTTCGTTCAAGGTTGTTTTAATCATTGATTTGAGAAAGCGGTCATTGTATACAGCTGACCGTTTAGATATTTCTGAACGAGTTTGGCAGATGAAAGTCCCGGTTTGCCGAGGTTATTCAAAAACATAACTGGAGCTTTTACGTTTATATTTATATATATATATATATATATATATATATATATGTGTGTGTGTGTGTGTGTGTGTGTGTGTGTGTGTATATATATATATATATATATATATATATATATATATATATATATATATATATATATAAAGCCGACATTATTCCTTATTATTATACAGTTAACTTCAGGGCTAAGTATATATCTATTTTTTTTACAAAACGGTTAAATTAATATCTGTGTTTTTTTTTATTATGACTTTCGATCGCTAGGCCTGTAGATGTTAATTTTCAGACTTTAGCAAACAAAGATCGCTAACACAAATATGTGAGCTTACTAAATATAGCCTTTATATATATATATATATATATATATATATATATAGAGAGAGAGAGAAAGAAAGAGAGAGAGAAAGGGAGAGAGAGAACTATATCTATCTCCTCACTCTCTCTCTCTCTATATATATATATATATATATATATATATATATATATATATTATTGTTCAGGCTGATATAAATCAGTGACTTAGTTCAAATCTTCAGGATTGTTATCATTAAAGTCATTATTATTAATAGTACCATTATTATTATCACTAGGCTGGTAAACATTCATTTTCATGAGTTGGAAAAAGAAATCGCTATTCAAATATGTGTCCCCAATAAATATAAAGAGTATATATTAACATATATATATATATATATATATATGTGTGTGTGTGTGTGTGTGTGTGTGTGTGTATGTGTGTGTGTGTGTGTCCGGCTAGTTTAAACCGTTAACTCAGTTCAAGCCTTCCTAGCTATTTACGAAATATCATTATTATTGTTGTTGTTGTTCTTAATAGTAATATTATTATTTTTACCTTACGCTCAATTTACGCTTTTTCTTCTTCACTTTTTGTCAAAACGATTCTAAATAATTTATTCGGTAATTGTCGAACGATAAAGCCTGGGAAAAATTCTTATCTGTTTACTTATATTATAAATGCATGTGTTTTGGAAGGTCGAATAATTGGTACGCATATCACTTTTTTGCCAGTGTGTTTCCCTCGGTTGCATGTGAACGCCTTCACATGTGTTAGGATGTATCAAATTATATACAGGCTTATATATGCCTCCGTGTGTACTTTTCTAAACATGCGCATGAATGTATACAGGTGTTCAGTCAAATATGTCTATCCAAACAAGTTTCCATCTGCAGTGTACTCATGTTTACCTGTTCATTTACGAGAGCAGCTAGAACAGGAACAAGGAAGGATATAGTTGTTTCTATGAACACGGAAGTATCATCGATATACCTGTATAAAATGCTTACCTGAGGAGATAGATAGATAGATAGATAGATAGATAGATAGATAGATAGATAGATAGATAGATAGATGCTTAGAACATATATTTTCCCTGTAGCGTCTCCCGTCTCCAGATGTAGTGAATAAACGTCTTGTCAAGGTATGTTATATAAGAATAAAAGACGACGGAAGTGTAATTTGTTAACCAAACTACTTTTCAATTGTTACTTTTCTTGCAGTAGTTGTTGTAATTTGTAAAACGGTTTAATGTCATGCTTAACATTTCGATTAGAGGTGCAGTTCAATTTATAATTACATGAATCATTCATACAAATATTTTCATCTATATTTTCGTTGTCCTCTTATTACCGAGAAGTAAAAAACAAGAACAAATCTATTTTCATACCTGAAGATGTCTGTAGGAATAGACGAAGCTTGTAAAAACTAAAAAAGACCTTATGAAACTGGAATTTATAAACAGGGATCATATCATTCATATACAGGTTCGGGGTTGATGTATCTTATTTATATTGTTTGCGAAGATATATTCTCGCCATATTAACCTCTATATTTGTTTTTTGTATGAATGATTTTTGTAATATATATATATATATATATATATATATATATATATATATATATATATATATATATATATATATATATATATATATATATATATAATCGACCTTGCTAACCAGGCACTCCTCTGTAGCTGAACTCAGGTATTGAACTCTCACAGCTCTTTGGGTCCTTAAAGACATGGTACAGTGGATAAAGGCGTTGGTTAGATCCAGTGACAGGACCCAAAAAGTTGTGAGTTCAATACCTGGTTAAGGCAGTGGAGAACTTGGAGAGGTGAATTAATATGAGATAACTGATAACTCACATCCATTAGACATGGCACGTGGAACTAGAACAGTCTACCCCAGCGAGCGAAATAAAGGGTTCAGTTCGACATTCTAACCATCTGAAGAAGGCCGGAGCGTACAACGGTCGAAACGTTGTGATAAATATGGCGACAAAGATGAGGACAATAGTGTGAATAATGTAAATAGTGAATTTCATTTATCGTTTTTATTATTAAGTATCCCAATTTCGGATAATAGATCTGCTAAAAAAAAGGTGAATTAAGAAACTGGATACAAGTTTAATGTAGATAATCGACAGATTAAAAGATTTTCTATCCACTTTCGTTTTAGTAAATTGATTTCTTTTTAAATTTAAGTAGCATTTTTTTTTATATCTAAATTATGAATTAATACACAATACAATTAATGAATTAAGTATATTGTTTTGTGAATGATCGATTTTGTGTCTGTTGTGTATGATACACCTAATTTACATAAGTGGAGTACCGACCATATAAATATGGGTTGGTACCGGAAGACGACGGAAGATTAAGAGATCGAATCCAGAGACTCTGCCCGACTGTGACTTAGTCAACCCATTCTGCAGGAACAGTCTTCCCAAGAATATACCAAAACTACCTGTAAATATTGTGTACCTTTTTTCATTGTTTCAATACATTTTGTTACGTACATTTTGTGTTGTATTATTATTATTCCATGCTTATTCAAGCTTCAACAGTGTCCATATTTAAATTCCTTGAGCGAAATGCAATTTACAGGTCGGGGACACTATAATAAAGCAAGTGCAGAAATTTAAATACCTGGGAAGTGTTCTGACAGAGGACGGAAAGTGCAACGCTGAGATCCGAAGACGCATTGGAATGGCTAAAGACGTATTCCAAAAACTAAACAGAGTATTGCAAGACAGGAGGGTTTCGTTGGTAACAAAGAAAAGCGTACTGAACTACTACGTGATATCTATCCTCCTTTACGGCAGAGAATGTTGAACAATCTCCTCGTGGCTGAAGAAGTGACCCGAGGCAACAGAGGTATGGTTCTACAGTAGGATGCTAAGGATACCATGGACCGAACATGTGAGCAATGATGAGGTTTTGGAGAAGATGCACACAAAGAGAAAACTTAAGTATAAGAAAAGATCAGGAAGAGAGTTGAAATTTCTGGGATACGTCATGAGAAAGAAGGGCTTGGAAAATCTGATACTCACAGGGCGGATAGACAACACGTGACATATTTAACAGGTTTAAGCAGTGGATGGCAGAACAGGATCAAAGAGAAATAACAAAAAGATTAAATTTATTGAGCGCTACAAAGGACAGGATGAGGTGGAGAGCCATGATTGCCTACGTCCTGAAAGGACACAGCACATAAAAGAAGAGGTTTCTCCTATGCATTCCATGTGGCAATTATTGCAGGTCATAGAATAAATTCCTCCTACATATATTTGTTTATTATTATTTTGTTTTGTATTAATTAAGTTTTTTTTACTGTTTAAAAGTAGTTGCAACAAATTTTATGTAAATTATTAAAATATTTGAATTAATAAAGTTTATATAAATTATTTTCAATTGTAGTTGGTACGTAGAACAATATATTTTGACACGCTGGGTTTGTCGGAATAGCCCAGTTTTCTATTTTGAATGAATTATTTTACCACACACACAGACACACGTATATATATATATATATATATATATATATATATATATATATATATATATATATATATTGAATAAATTACAGACATTATGTCTGCTAATTTTAATAAAATCCGTTCATACTCACGAATAACCTTTTGCTGCCTAAATACACAAATATATATATATATATATATATATATATATGTATGTATGTATGTATATAAAAGCAAATATATGGATATAGATCCGACAGTATGAAGAAAATATACTGAAAAAAACAAACAAAAATCCTAATATGCGATTATGCTGTTTTAATGTTTAATGTCAACGTCGGACGTTTCGGTCTAATAGACCATCTTCAGGACATATTCATAAAACATAATTAACATAGACCATATACAATTCAACATGAAAAGACGATGGACATAAAAAGCAATACCAATCCAAACAGATAAGTGAAATCTTTTATAAGATCAGCGTTCCGTTTAAATATGATCACGTCGTCGTCACGTGGGCGATGTTGTGAAAACGTATTCCTAAAATTTGAGTATTTTGAATGAAAAACGAAAAAAATTTTATTTTGATCTAAAACTTATATGTACGTTTGTCGAGCATTAATCTTACTAGAAAGGGGAAATAATAAAGAAGCCAGGTCTAGTGTTCACCGTGCGTATATATATATATATATATATATATATATATATATATATATATATATATATATATATATGTATGTATATATGTATGTATGCACATTTCATTGAATACGGCAGATTTAGTTTTTTTATACAATTTCTCATGTGATCTAATATTTTCTTTTCTTTTCAGATGATAAATTATATAAAACTGTCCGAGCGTTTTGGCTATACAGTTATCCATTTTCAAGGTTGAAATATTTTAAATGTTAAATAAGAAATATTTTGTTGCACGTATGTATTTATATAATGTTATCATTTTTCAAAACACGGTCAAGATTAAGGAATTGTATTCCTGATAAATCAAAATTCGTGAATAATTAAAATCAATCAAAATTCGTAAGTAATTATATAGGCCACACTACAACAGGTTTGACACGAAGACTCACTCTACACCTTTCCGATCATAGCTCAATTAGATCTCATTTAAATATTCATGGAGACCTACCGGACCCTATTCATAACATACTTGTTAACAACACAAATATAATAGTATCATCTACTTGAAAAAAAAAAGGCTAAAAATAATGGAAGCCTTATTAATAAAAACAAAAAAAGCCAACATTCAATAATATCAACTATGAACATGGACGCAATATCTTGGCCGTGTTTTGAAAAAAAATTATTAGATCACATGAGAAATTGTATAAAAAACTAAATTAAAGCACCTTGTCTGCCGTATTCAATGAAATGTACATGAAAAAAGTATTGCTGCCTAAATACACACACACACACACACACATATATATATATATATATATATATATATATATATATATATATATATATATATATATATATATAATAAAAAAAACTAAACACTAATATTCCATGGTTATAATTTATTAAATTGGAATCGTAAATACAATCAATTCATCAGACCATCAGTGAAGGTGGGAATTAAAATTTAACAGAGAAATTCTAAACAGAATTTAGAAGACAGTTTAAATTTTAATCTCCACCTTGACTTTTAGGTCTTCCTGTTCTTCTCTCATCTGTTACCCCCTCTCTAGAACTTACTTTTACCTCTCACATTCATCCCCCACTCTCATACATGCACTCTCGCTAAATTTTCTCTTTTTATTCCCGGAGTTATTTTTTCTGATTTCTTTTTGAATTTGTAGGTCTGATGAATTGGATCGTATTTACGATTCCAATGGAATAAAATATAACCATGGAATATTAGTGTTTAAGTCTTTTTATTATATTCTTCTGTCCTGGACATTGAGTTCTACCTGGATTCTATCCTCTTGGAATTTTATATATATATTTGTATATGTATGTATATGTATGTATTTATATATATTTAAATATATATATATGTATATATATGTATATAAGAGAATAAAAAATAATTAAAAAACTTCTAATTGATGAACAAAAGTAGTATCATAGACCTTTTTTGTATCTGAGTGGTCGTTATCATGAATAAGAATATCTACAACGAAAGTAAAAGAATTTTACTCAATGAAACACACAGTTAAGAAAAGACCGATGAACAAATAATAATTTCAGAGGTAGAGAAATTCAACCAATCGATTAGTAAGTTAATAATGAGGACAAGACAAGGTCAAAATTGATCGATTACCACACCCTGAATTACCCGGACTTTATAGAATAAAGGCTTTCCCTTACGACCCATCTTATCTGGAATTGAAGATGCTTTCTATAGACTAGTGAAAACTATACCAAACATTTTAATTTCCTGGGACAAGTAGCCTTTGACATATTAAAAAATTCGGTGACTTTATCAAAAAAGTAAAAGACAAAATATGACAGATAAACTCATCGATGTTTTAGATATTAAATGCCATTAGACTAACGTACCAGTGCCTACAATCCCCTAAAGAAGCACTTGGTTCAATCAAAAACCAACCTCTTCCTATCGAGAGATAAAATTATAAAAATTTGCCGACTCAATAGAAACCAATGTTTTTTTTTCCATTTCCGAAAATAATTATAATAGACAAAATTTCGAATTACTGATCGGATTGCCTTTCAGCGGAGTTTTCGCTTGTCTTTCCTTAGAATCTCTATAAACAGGTCCTTTCCAAAATATTTTATCTAAATAATCGACATATTTCCAACATATTCATAATGCGTTATTAATATGTCTTGTAAATAAACTAAACAATATGGAACATACACTATCGAACTTCCTTAAGACGCAGAAATAAACAATATATTACATATACCTGATATCATGTTAAACCTTGCTGATATTGATCTCACATTAAACGTCTACGGAAAATATCACCAACAAAAGTGATTCCTTGTACATCTGCCATCGCGACAACGGAATAAAATCAGAAATAATTATTGGTTTCTATTTATCAGCACACAGATTTTGACGCCGTCAGTATTTAAAGGATGAAAGAAAATATATTGACATTACTTTTAAACGATGAAAGAAATTATATTAGCATTACTTCTAAAAGATGAAAGAAAATATATTGACATTACTTTTAAACTCTTTCGATGTCCAGATTATTTCATATACAGCGGATAAATGAAAGCTTAAGAAATCTAAGAAAGCAAAAAGAAAATAACATCAAAACAAAACAAAAAATGCCAAGCTGGAAGTCGAAATCGAAAATGACAAATAAACAACAAAATAGTCAAGAAAAAATAGGTGAAATGGCTGAATTTAAATGAGAGATGATATGAACATAAAAGGGAGTTTTTGCAAATAATGCATTCAATGAATTATTCATTCTTCCTAATATTTTTCACTATAATATAGACTTAAAGCATGCAGTTTGAATTAAAATTCTGTTTCGATTTCATTGGTTGTGTAGATGTCATGGGTATATTGGCATTCATGTTTATGTCTGAATCACTTTTAAATTCTATATGTTTCGGTTTCAACGATTCAGTAGACGTCCTGTGTATATTAGCGTTCGTTTTATTACTGTATCATTTTTAAATTCTATGTTTGTTTCGTTACCATTGGTTGTGTAGACGTCATGTGTACACTGGCTTTCGTGTTTATGCCTGTATTATTTTTTAAATTCTGTTTGTTACGTTTTCATTGGTTGTGTAGACGTCATCAATATATTAGCGTTCGTGTCTATGCCTGTATCATTTTTTTTAATTTATGTTTGTTTGGTTTTCCATCATTGTGTAAACGCCATGCATAATATTAACGTTAGTGTTTATATCCGTATAAGTTTTTAAGTTATATGTTTTATTTTCATTGGTTTTGCAAACTTCACTTATATATTGCTGTTAATGTTTATATTAGTATCAATTTTTAAATTCTGCATATTTATTTTCATTGGTTATGTGAGCGTTGCGTGTATATCTCAGAGCGACTTTATGTATAATTAGCAGCATGGCCCAGCGTTGCCCGTGCTTGATTAAAATATCGTACGACTCACACAGCAATCGCTATCACTTGACTTAAAATATTTTTGCCCTTCCTTGCCTTTAAAGGAGTGACCTTTGCCGTGCTGATGTTGCTATATGCCTTACTTCTTGCCTATCTCACACTGCGAATTTTTTCTAAGCTCTATACTAAACATTAAATCTGTTACGAAAAAAGAACTAAACAAAATGAACACAAAACGATCAGCTTTAAAAAAAAACTCGTAACTGGAAAAACCGAATAAAAAAAGAATGTTAACAACAAATACTTTTTCACGCCCAACCCAGTTCTGCGGAATCAGAATCAACGTTGAGTTTAAGCAAGCGAATGAGCCAATTGGAGTAAAGTGCCATGCAGATTTAAATTTTTCCCACTTGTGACGAATGCAGCTATCGATTTTTTTTTTTTTTGCATGCTAGTTAACATTCGTGTCAGTCAGCTGTTGGCTATCACGCTGGCCAATAGAATCTTCCTGCCTATTCATGTCAGTCAGCTATAGGCTCTCACTCTGGCCAGTAGAAAATGGCTACAAACTACATGAAAACTGCCGTAGAAGCATGAAAAAATCGATTATTTCCACTATCGATGGGAGTTGGGAAATGCAAAGTCGGTCTTGGCCTTTCTGCTAACTTGGAGCATGTTCATGTAAATTTTGGTGCAAATCCATCGAAAATTGCGGCCGTGCATTCGTTACACACACACACACACACACGCCCGCGCGCGCATCCTGCGTTTTATAGATAAAGATTTATCCTTGAAATCTTAGGTTTAACTCGTTAAAAAAACTAATGGAAAAACATAATCCAAAAGTTCTTTACACACAGAAGTGTGTAAAGAACGACAATAACTATAAACCCTAAAGATAGTTCATTTGTCAACATCGACTCTGATCAATATATTCAAAAATTAATATCCTGATGAAATGATAAAATTTACCAATGCTCAGTAAAGATCGATCCCTCAAAATTTAACAAATCGTTTTCTACGATTAAATTGGTCTTAAGCAATGGTTGTCGGTGAGTTTTTTCACTATATTCATATATTTATATGAGATATATTTCGTGCTTAATTCGGCTAATACTATCAATGTTTATTGGCTTGTCGATGTGTCTGTTTTTCTCAGTTGTTTATCTGCTAGTCAGATTTTATAGAAATGAGCAAACATCACAAAGAAAAAATTCAGAAGCAATATGACATGATCAGTGAATTTGTATTTAAGATAAAATTAATTCAATAATGGATTGATAAAGAAATTTTCATTTTCAACATTAACTCTCCAAATATTCGATTTCAAATTCTGACGTAAAAATGAATTCCTTTCCAAATAAATTAAACAATCTATCTATCTATCTATCTATCTATCTATCTAAGATCTGTTCATATCTATCTATCTTTCTAAGTCTGTTCATATCTATCTATCTATCTATCTATCTATCTATCTATCTATCTATCTGTTTCTATCTAGCTACTAAGTCTTTTTATTATCTATCTATCTAGTTATCTATCTATCTAAACCTGTTCATATCTATCCATCTAGCTAGCTAGCTAGCTAGCTAGTTGTAAGTCTGACTGTTTGTCTCTCTCACTACACACACACAAATATATATATATATATATATATATATATATATATATATATATATATATCGTAGTATTCATTTATGTATACGTTTCTCTTCGCACAAATTATTTCCGGAAGTAATTATAAATTAACAAATAGAATCATAATTGTCTTTAAAAAGCAATATCATTTCATTATAGAGATTAACTCAAATTATTAATCAATTGATCTTGCCTTGAAATAATTCCTATTTCATCGTATACTTTCGCTATTCATTAAAAGCGCTTTTTCTACAAATTAGCTTAATTAAAACTTATCGGAAAAGACTACCAATTTATTATTCAAATATTAGATAATGCGAAAAGCAAAAAGTAAATCGACATAAATAACAAATATTTAATTAAACATCAAAATATAATCATGGAAATGTTTATTCAGAGCTTTTTCCGTTTTTTTTTTCTTTGTTTTTTTTTTTTCACAACTTCCTTTTCACTGTCATTGTTTTTAAAAAGATCATTTTTGATGATGATGATGATGATGATGATGATGATGATGATGATGATGATGGAAAACAATACCTTCATTTAAATATATGCCAACAATTTTCCCTATATAGAAAAAAGATAAAAGCAAAAACTACCATCACGTCTAGAAAGTGAAAGCTTTTCTTGACCCTCTGACTTTACCATGCTGACCAAAATCTCTTAAAACCTTCGATTGGTTGACACAAAACACACAAAAAAAAACTGACGTCTATTCGAACTAGCGAATCCAGCAAATTATAACGTATATACATCAATAAGAACATACACATACACACACACACTAGTTCTCTTGAATACGCACTTTCCTTTCTGATTTTTGTCAATGTCCTCTCCACAATCAATGAGATCAGCAAAAGCCATGTTTCCATAATTAATCGAATCCAATGATATAAATATTTTATTTGTTGGCGACCAAGGATCTTATCGCTTATTTTATTGCTTTATTCACGCATTTCGTGCGTTTTACTACAGCTACTTCCAATGGTGCACTGGAATAATAAACTCTGAAATTTTATTTATCATTTTTTTCTCAGTAGGTATAGATTTGTCCGCCTATCGACCGATTCACACTTCTTTCTAGACAGAAGTAGAAGGTGTATCCTTTGTTTCCTGTTTAAGACTGTGTTTCCGGTTACATCTAAGCTTTTTTTCACTATATATATATATATATATATATATATATATATATATTATTTTCTACGTAATTTCTCGAACATTCAGGCAGGGAAATGTAATGAATACTGTTCATTTAAAAACAGAGCATTTACTTAAATAAATTAAAGTGTGCCTACATAAGTTTATACTAATTTCCACCTGATACAAATCCTAAAAGCTACTCAAGATAAAGAGTATGTGGTGTTGTATGAACGTAAGAAAAAGCAAAAAGTGCAGTTCATATGATTATGTAGGAAAAATAATGGTTATCCCTAGATTTGAAGATTGTAGTGATCGGGAAAACATCCTCTCGGGAGTCTGTTCTACATAGCAGCGGTCCTTGGGAAAAGCTGTCCGAATGAAACTTACTTCTTACTAATGAAATACGAAGGGAATGAGGATAATTCGTTCTTGTGTGAGTGGCATGACGGTTAACAGGTACAACGCTCAGAGCCGGTGGAACCCAGGTAAATTCTTCTTTATGTATATTCCCTTGAGAACGTAAGCGGTCATGGCTCTCCACAATTTCCTGTCCTTCGTAGCTCTTTATAAATTTGTTTTTTTTTATTTCTCTTAAACTTTGTTATGCCATCCATTTACTCAAGCTCACTAAGTAGTTTATGCGTTTTCCTCTGTTCCACTTGCCTTCAATCTGTCCTGTGTGGGTCAAACTTTCCAAGCCTTCCTTCCTCATTATTGCACTCTAAAGATTTCAACTGTCTCTTAATGATTGTAAATATAAGTTTCATTTTTGTTTTCATTTTCTCTAAAACTTCGTCGTTGCTCACATGTTCAGCTCGGGCATTCTCAGCATCCTACTGTAGAACTACATTTCTGTTACTTCAAGTCTCTTCTTCCCCTTTGATGAGATTGTTTAACATTCACTGCAATATAAGAGGACTGATATCACGCTACACTTTAGTACTCTTTTCTTTATTTCTAACGCATATTTCTGTTTCTTAATACTATGCTTAGCTTTTAAAATGCATCTTCTCTATTCCAATTCGCCTTCAGATTTCGCACATTCCGTCCTCCGTTAAAACACTTGCTAGATATTTAAACTGTTGTACTTGCTTGATTTTGTTAGCTCTAATTTGTAATTTGTATGTTGGGCTCATCCTTTTGATAAGGGATACAGAAGGCGATTACCTACTTTTGGAGAAGATAAGTCACATGGGTCACGTGACAGCCGCTTATTGACGTCATTTCACATAGTGATGGGAGTGGCCACTCATTCAGTCGGTTTACGATAGCCAATGTGAGAGGTTGCTTTCTTTAGCCCGGACACCAAACGGCCCGGGTAGACGCTAAATCCACCTCCCCAGTAGTTTGCGTGCCCATGGTGCCGTTTCCCTTTAGGAATATATCTTACGTACATATAGAAAGAAATTCCGGCTCGCAGTTCTCAATTAGGAAAATCCAAGACCCGCTGTTTCCCGTTCGTGGAATACGTTATCTCATGGGAGATATTAGATGAATCCGGCTCGTTTGAAACTGGAGTCCTAAACATGGCTTATCTAGAAACACAGAAGAATCTCCATATTATATGTAATCCCCTTTCTTTTTTTGTTCTCCTTGCACTCTGCTTTACTGTGTAGATATATGATATAGTATTCTCTGCGTGGTACACGTGTAAATATGTATATATAGTTTTGTGTATGTCTTCGTGATTCTCCTTCCTTTCAGCCATTCAGTGAAATACGGTGTTATTATATCACGGATATAATAATGTTCCTAATGGGGGAAATACAAAAGGGAGAATAAATCTGTCTTCATAACTCTCTCATATTACTAACAACCATGCATTATAAATAGCAATAGGGTAGCGAGAGGCTTGCGACGTTTCGTCTGCTATAAAGGATAGGAACTTGTGGTGAGTCATGACCGCCCACGTCCCGAAGAGACACGCCACTTAGAAGAAAAACTAATCACAATAGCAAACATCTAAAAATATGACATAATAACGGCGAGAATAGTTATTACTATCCCCACCGCCTTTAACTACTACACAGTAGTCAGATATTGTAACTATTTACATTGTTCGGACTTTTGTCATAATCACGACATTTCGCCCGTTGTACTCTTCGGGCTTTTTTTTTTTTTTTTTTTTTTTTGAACCGTATCCTTTATTTAGTCCATAAGGGTAGATTGCTTTAGTTCAGATTGTTCTGGATATTTCAGTATCAGTTAATTCCTTCAACACTCCATTTTTTTTTTTTTTTTACCTCTGCTGTGACCAGGTATTGAACTCACAAATCTTTGCGTCAAGCCACTGGGCCATGTCTCCGTGGGTAGGGAGGGAGGACGATTCGTCCATGTGTGCGGGAATATGACAGCAAAGATTAGGACAACAGCCTGTAAATAGTGTAAATACTACACAGTTATAAATATTTTGCCGCTATCAATGAAGACATTTATTTTTTTTATATATATAAATAACGTTAAAAATAAAAGTATCAAGGAATTTAAATATTCAGCCATTTATTCCGTTTCATTTTGTTCCATTCAAAGGAATCTGTGGAAATCTTGCAAGCTTATTTAGAGCATCAATTATCAGCGGATCTGTTTTTAAAAATAACATAAATGTAAATTACATTTTTGTTTCTTTTTTTGACACAATATCGTAGGGAAATTGATAGAATTTGCATAGTCTGCCAGTGAAATAAATGATGCTTTAAAAAACCTACAATTAAAAATGAACGAGAACATAAATTTATTTAAAAATCAGTGAATTGTATGGAAATTTGAAATCAATTTCCCGCATCTGATTCGACCCAAAATACAAAGTACCAAAAGCCTGGATTGTAAGTAATTTATAAACTATCATACATTTCATCGCTCGTAAGGCAAATTAGCCATGAAGCATAGAACAAAAAAAAAAAGCTAAAAACACCTGTGGCGTGTCACAGTCCAATACGCTAAGTACTGGGATAATTGTAACGATAAGATTAGTAACAAAATTGATTAGAAAAGAAAAGACGAAGTGTATTTCAGGAAAATAAAATTGTTTTCCTTGATAACGCGATGCTTTGGTTTACAGGTCGGACTATTAAATTAGAGTTGCAGAAAAAAAGGCAATCAAGTGAAAATCTTTTGGTGAAATTTTGCTAATAAAATCACATAGCAGATCAAGCCCGAACTGAGTCCATTATGAAAAGGATTTGCATCAAACCCAATTAAAAAACGAAATAATAGACCAGTGAACATATATAAATTTGTGTATATATGCATGTGTGTATATGTCTATATCTGTGCGCGTCTCTATATATGTATGTATGTGTGACCATGTGTATGTATAAGTATTTACCATTTAAGCATTAACATCATTAATATATATATATATAGGTAAAAGACAGTAGGAAAACTGTTAATAGCCGACGCGTTTCGTCCATTGTGAACTTGTTCAAGGCAAAAACGAAATGAATTTATTAAAAACAAAGCAACTATTAATAACAAACAAAAATGACCTTAGCATCTAGAAGAATTTAGAATACGCTGTTCTATTCATATTGTAAACTTAAAATTACGTCGAGTACTATCACATGTTGAAATATTGTTTTTATTATTGTGTTGACGGATTCAACCATTTTCTTTTGATTTCTTGATATAGTTGTGTACGTTGGCTTGGGAGTGTAGTAATTCTGTTAGGAAAGGTGATATTGGGGAAAAAACCTGGGCGTAGATTAATATTTGGATAATATTCAATGGCAGCACTCTCGAGGATTTCCTTCTGAGTTATTTTCTTTTTTATGAGTGTAGTATTTTTAAAATCAAAATTCTGATTGAATTTATTTCTAAGTATTACTAGTGCATTAGGTATGTTCTTTTTTGTGAGATCTATTTCGTGCTCATAGATGCGTTTTTGTTTTTTTAATTTCTGCTAGTTTTATCTTTGATATATATGGGGGGGAACTAATTTATTGCCACAGCATTAATGCCAATTATTTATATAAAAATGTAAATGGACAAAATGCAACTTCCTTAGTAAAAATAAAAATAAATGAATAAATAAATAAATAAAAATAGGTCACATGTCTAGAGCCGGAAAAACAGTCTGCTACAGCTAAAAATTTAAAAAATCGTAGAAAAGGGCAAAATGATCACAACGCACATCTGTGCAGACAGGCGCACGCGAGCTCGCGAACAAACGCACACACATACAAAGAAGAATACAGAAGAAAATTTTGACCAGTGCTTAATGTGTATAAAAAGAAAAATTGAAAGGACATAAGTAGTAAATTGCTGATAACCCCTGAAGAGTGGAGTCAGGGTACTGAAGGTAACATCGATCAGCTAAGTGACAAATTTTATTCACATTAATCCTATATATATATATATATATATATATATATATATATATATATATATATATATAATACATGAATCATTCATACAAAAGAAACAAATATAGAGGTTAATGATTTAAATGGCGAGAATACATCTTCGCAAACAATCTCAATTAGATACACTAACCCCGAACCTGTATATGAATGATATGATCCCTGTTCATAAATTCCAGTTGCATAAGGTCTTTTTAATTTTTTTACAAGCTTTTGTCTGTTCCTACAGACATCCTCAGGTATGGAAATAGATTTTTTTTCTTGTTTTTACTTCTCGGTAATAAGAGGACAACGAAAATAGAGATGTAATCCGAAAAAATGCTATAAGAAATGTGTTATTGTTTTGAAACGTGCGGTCGCAACGCTGAGTTAGAATTTAAATTTTAAGGTTGTGCGTTTTTGTACAAATATAGTAATAAGAGAATTCTTTTTTACTGGTAGGTTTTCCGTCAATGTGGCATGAACTATATTGTTCAATAATTACAGGAATGTCACACTTATTATCCGAAAGTTGCACGTTGGATCAGTTATTTTAATTTCGATTATAGGTGCAATTTTAATTTATAATTACATGAATTATGTATATACTAAAGAAAAATCAACTTGCCAGACGATCTAACACCTTAGAAAAGAAAAAATCCTGATCAAGAAAAGAGAAAAGAAAGAAAAAAGAAAGAGCAAGAGGCAAGCATCTACCTACGAAATAAAGTAAAATGCTCTACTCTCAGACTACCCAGACAGAGCAAAAACACTTCACAACGTCAGCTCTTAACAAATGATAGATCTTTACTCAGGTATCACGCTTCTGACTAGTAGAACGCAACTGAAATAAGGAAGAACCTAACATTTTATACACATAACAGTAAAACGCCTAGATTATTGCAACATGGGAAATACATTTGAAAAATCCATGACGCCCGCCCTTACGGGAGAAAAACCCGTGGGAGATCCTAAGTAGTCATGATGACTAGAAGCGGAGACAAAAATAGGATGGAAACACTATTCAGATGGCTGGTTGTACAATAAGTTTTATATTATGCCTACATCTACTGATGAATTTTGACGTTTTATTTATTGTCATTGCTCGAATTTAATATTAAAAAAAAACTTTTCTTCTTGACAAAGCCTACACCTATTACCAGTATGTTTACGCGTGCTGCGTTTCTTAAAACTCACCAAGTAATGTTTGCGAACTTACCCACTTATGTTTTAATTTTCCAGTAATAATGTACTGACAACGCCATCGCATTTTCATATTTACTATATTTGAAACTCAACTTATGATTATACTATCTTTTTTCCATTCATTTTCAGTAGGCTCAATGTATAATTTCTCCTCATTAACATTGTTCCTATTCTTTTACTCTGATAGATAAACTATATTTTCAGGCAAGCCGTTACCTTCTATAGGACAGAGAGGTATTCTACAATTGCACTTAGGTTTATTTTGTTCACCTTGAGAAGCTTTTAATTGTGGATATCACGAATCGTTTCACAATTTTTCCCGCAACAACTATTACATTATTTTTATTAAATAGTTTACGCATTTTTCTGAAGTAGCAAAGTGGATATATATATACATATATATATAGATAATATTAGTGGTAAATATACACATACATATGCAAAATATATAGATATACATACATAGGTGCATACACATATATGTATATTTTTTTCATATATATATATATATATATATATATATATATATATATAGTCGACTCTCCCGTCGAGTTCGACGTATGAGGGTCAAGCAGATCAGTTCCCAGGAGACCGACAGCCCGACAACGGCACATGAGATTTGATTATAGTGGTGAAGGTTTCGTGCAGGACCAGCCACACTTTATATATATAATGGTGGTATCCTACCAGATCGCACCGGTTCGCGCGAACCGATTCTTAAAATTATAAAAGCTTAGCAAACCGGTTCTTGGATTATCCGAAAATAAGCTTATATATTAATAACCGATATATAATAGCTACAAATATAATTAATGCCATTGCTTTAAGTTCTGTAGAGGCTGAAAAAGAGTTTTCCGTGAAGAACATAAATTATTCTCACAAAAAATTGTCTTAAAAATGTTAAAAATAGGACAAATCTTCTAGTCATAAGTTTGATAGGTCTTCCATTGTATCTTTGGGACTGAAGCGATTCAGTTCGAATGTGGCAATGAAACCATAACACAACTTATGGCACTAGGGTCAAAAACAACATATTTCTAAACAGAAATTTGATAAGAATAGGATTTCAATCTGGAAATATTTTAATAAATAAATTTTTTCTATTAAATTATGAAAATGTTTTAATTCTTTTTGGTACTATACAGGTATTTGCTTCCATTCTTAGACAAAAATGAAAAGCAGAATAGATTACCAGCCTTTATAGAATCAGTAGAATTTTAGGATATATATGCGTGTATGTGTGTGTGTGTTTATACTAAACAATACAAAGCCGAAGACCTAATGAAAACAGAGTGTTGCTGTATGGTTTTGTATGAGCGTAAGAAAAAGCAAAAATTGAAGTCCATGGCGTTAGACAGGAAAAATATATAAACTCTCTCTATTTAAACATATAAACACTGCCTACTTCATATATTTCCATATGCACTCCACATTCCTCGCTACTCTCTGAATCGTACACACATTTGCATATGAATATGCGCTCCCTTAGACAGAAAGCCCATGTCAAAGAAAGCGACAAAACCCAAAGCAATTGGCCACTAATAAATATTCCCTTTAAATCTGATCTCATTATTTCCATTACAAATTCTTATCCGCCAAAATATTTTTGTTTGCGTCTTTTATTTCCCGTGAGGTTTTGCTTGGCCACGCTGAAACCACCATATCACCACCATTGTTGCAGAGTTTCGCCATCTTGCTTTTGACTATCTACCTTATTCTGATTACAGAGATTATTAATTATTTGGAGACTTTTTCTCCGTATAAACCTAAACCAAGACTGGTGCACAAAGCAAATGGGTAAAATGAAATATTTTTATATTTTAATTTAGGGGAGGCTTTAGGATATTTTCTGTGCTATTATCAGAAGTTTTGATTCATTTATTTATTATGACAGTTTAATTTTTATTCTGTCTTTATATAAAGGTTTGGCTTTACCTAACTGCTTTCAAGAGCGTATTTTTTTTCATAGGAAGTTATTTTTATATGTATAACAAACGCATATTAATATTAAAAAGAAGTTTTAGTTTCCTGTTAATAAAAATATTTTAAAGTGTTTTTATTAACATGTTTATATTCGTTGCCTTTCACCGAAATGGGGTACATTCAAAGAAATTCAACAAGATTTTTTAAACCTTTTAGTTGCACAACATTAAAAATACGTTATATTATGATTACCTTTGCAATGTTGTGTTATTATTACTTTTATTATTGGTATTTCTTCTGGTGTTAAAATGAGCTTATTCTAATCTAAAAAAATATTAATGAAGGGCTTTTTCCGTAAATACACTTTCTTCATTATGAGAGAGACTCCTATAAAAATGTTCTTAGCAAAACACTTACAATTGCTCGAACAATTACAGGTTATTTTCAGCAATAATATGATATTTTCCATTCATAATGGTTTACTAAGCTTGGATATGGCCGAGGCTCAAAAGTATGGAACACCCAGTGAGAATCAAACTCATTATTCAGTTGATAATTTCCATTTATAATACTGATTTATAATTATCTGATTTAACAATATTCAGTATTTAATTAAGTCAACATCTATTTATTTCCATTTGTTCATATCTATTTATCTATCTATTCCAATCTGTTCAGATCTCTCTATTTACCTCAGACAGTACAGGCATATCTAGCTATCTATTTATTTCAGTCATGTTTATCTAATTTCTCTATCTATAGCTTTCAATATGTCCTGTGAGTGTCAAATTTTTAAGCCCTCTTTCCTCATTATGTGCCTGAGAAATGTCTGTCTGTTTCTGATGTTGAGTATAAATGTCATTTTTGTTTGCATATTCTCTAAAACTTGGTCGTTGCTGATATGTTCAGTCCATCATATTCCCAGCATCCTTTTGTAAAACTATATTTCTGTTGCTTCAAGTCTCTTCTTCATCTGTGATGTGATTTTCCAGAATTCACTGACATATAGGAGGACCAATATTGTAAAACATTTAAATACTCTTTTCTTTTGTCTATATTTCTGAGATGAGGTATTATGTACTCTAATTACATTATTCGGACTATTGTCGCCATATTTATTTCCTGTTTCTTAATATTTTGCTTTTTGGGAACTTCTTTCTTTACCCTAGTACACCTTTCCGTCCTCCATTACAACACTTCCTAGATATTTGACTTTTTGTATTTATTTAATTTTGGCAAATATTTTTTTTTTCGATACACAGTTCTAACTCAGTAATTATAACTTATAGAGGAGCGAACTTGGTGTAATTTTTAAAGTTACTCCAAAATTCGCTTAAGGAAGAAATGGAACTAATGTCTTTAATTTAATTACAAAATTAAATTCGGAGCTTTTAGCTTCCATTTTTGAAACATTGTTAGAACTGTGTAGCGAAAAAAAACATATTTTAAATCAATTAATTTATAATATTAATGTTCTGTGAATTTACATTGAGCACTATTTTGTAAAAATAAAAATATCTATATATATACATGTTCTTTCTATATATATATATATATATATATATATATATATATATATATATATATATACTAGCAGCATGGCCCGGCGTTGCCCGTGCTTGATTAAAAAATCGCACGACATACAGCAATTGCTATCACTTGACTTAAAATATTTTTGCCCTTCCTTGCCTTTAAAGGAGTGCCCTTTGCCGTGCTGATGTTACTACATGCCTTACTTCTTGCCTATCTCACACTGCGAATTTTTTCTAAGCTCTATACTAAAAATTAAATCTGTTACGAAAAAAAGAACTAAACAAAATGAATACAAAACGATCAGCTTTAAAAAAGGACTCGTAGCTGGAAAAACCGAATGAAAAAAGAATGTTAACAACAAATACTTTTTCACACCCAACCCAGTTCTGCGGAATCAGAATCAACGTTGAGTTTAAGCAAGCCAAGTGAAGTAAATTTTTCCCACTTGTGACGAATGCAGCTATCGATTTTTTGCATGCTAGCATGCTAGTTAACATTCGTGTCAGTCAACTGTTGGCTCTCACGCTGGCGAGTACAAAATGCCTATTCGTGGCAGCCACATATAGGCTCTCACTCTGGCCAGTACAAAATGGCCGCAAACTACACGAAAACTGCCGTAGAGGCATGAAAAATCGATTAGAAAAGCGATGGGAGTTGGGAAATGCAAAGTCGGTCTTGGACTTGCCGCTAACTTGGAGCATGTGCATGTAAATTTTGGTGCAAATCCGTCGAAAATTGCGGCCGTGCATTCGTTACACACACACACATCCTGCCTTTTATATATATATATATATATATATATATATATATATATATATATATATACGTTTCTCTTCGCACACAAATTATTTCCGGAAGTAATTATAAATTAACAAATAGAATCATAATTGTCTTTAAAAAGCAATATCATTTCATTATAGAGATTAACTCAAATTATTAATCAATTGATCTTGCCTTGAAATAATTCCTATTTCATCGTATACTTTCGCTATTCATTAAAAGCGCTTTTTCTACAAATTAGCTTAATTAAAACTTATCGAAAAAGACTACCAATTTATTATGCAAGTATTAGATAATGCGAAAAGCAAAAAGTAAATCGACACAAATAACAAATATTTGATTAAACATCAAAATATAATCATGAAAATGTTTATTCAGCGCTTTTTCCGGTTTTTTTTTTTTTTCACAACTTTCTTTTCACTGTCATTGTTTTTAAAAAGATTATTATTGGTGATGATTGTGATGATATGGAAAAGTAATACCTTCCTTGGAAGATATGCCAACATTATAACCTTCAGCATTCATAAAAGGAGCACGAGAAAAAAATACCCGTTTCTAGAATATGACTGCGACACTTTACTCGAATACTTCACCATAAATGCCGACTGCCCTATACAATAATAAATAAGATATCGGCAAAAAATACAACATGAAAAACGTCAAAGTACGATATTGTTATCTTATACACAGGATCACATTGTAAAAAAAAAATATATTAGCCAAAAGAATTTCTTAAACTCCCCAGACATAAGAACGTGGAAACAGAAAACTTTTTTAATCCTTTCCTCTCAAGCAAGACGATTAAGCCACTAAGACGCAAGTGTGTCACTGAAGATGATAGACAGTAAGGTAAAGGAAACTGAGAAAACGTTATTAAGGAGAAAGAACAATAACAGGAAGGGTATTCAGGAAGACGGAAAAGGGCGAGTTACGTGGGTATTTACATTTTTATAGACTGTAGTTGACAGAAAATCAAGAAGCTGGAAAAGAGATCCACAGGCGAGAAAAGAAACTATCGGGAGAGAACTTACGAGAACTAGCGAGATCAAGAGTAAACCGGTGAGATTTAGTAACCAATCTAGCAGTACGCTTAAATCCATGTGGTCGAGGTGGAGCGTTCATTGGAACAACTGCTATGAAATATTTATTGAAAAGACAGAGGGAAGCCACGTCACGGTGGTGGGAAAGTGGCTGAAGTTGAGGACAGATAATATTATATTACATCGTATATCCCAACCAAAGAGCTTTAACAAATAATATAAACCACATCATTTGTATATTTTCAACAGCAGCAACAACAAAACGGTGGGCACTAGAAAAATAATGATATAATCAAACTGTTCATTTTCCACGCTAACTTAAAAAAAAGGTTAGGAAAGAAATGATCAAAAATGGCTTGATGTAAATGAAAAGTTTAAGTCTTACAGACTGATGCTACGGACTCACGAAAGCACCATTACTTGCAGACTTCCAACAGCATTAACAATTAAGATTCATATTACAAGGAACCAGAAGAGACAATAATGATATAATCAAGATTTTAATTTTCATCACTACCTTAAACAAAGCGTTATTAACCTATTCCCAGGCATCGACGGGTATATACGTTTTTCGCGAAAGAATCTTTTTCAGACACGGGCGAATAAACACGTTCAAAATATACCGTACAAAAACCAATTACAGACGTGTTTATATCTCGATCTTGATTCTTTTTATGCCCTTCAGAGCTTGAAACTAGTCCAATATTCATACGTCTGGTCGAGGTATTAGCCACCGCTAGGGTACTTCAAGGTACCTCAGTTTCTTAGTTACTATATTAAAAACAAATAAAAAAAATGTAAACGTTTTTCCCAAAATAATTGGCGAGGAAGGGGTTAAGGAAACACTTGTAAATGCCAGAAAAAGCGATAACAGTTTACTTGGGAAACCATTTTTTTTTTTCTGAAAAAGATTTTATAGAGAAAAATATTTTATAAAATTCAATCGACAGTAACGCTAACTGTTCGCTCAATAAATGTCGAATGTTTGCTGTATGGAAACAGTCAATCTCACTATTAGCATTGCCATTTCTCAAAAATAAGATGTTGGGTATTAAAGAATTGTCCATTTATAAATCTACCATTTGACCTTGCATTTCATATTGCTGATATATGTGGTCTGATGTTCCTGTTATATATCACAATATTCTTGACAAAATCCAAAGAATGATCTGTCATGGTATCACTCCTTTCCTGACATCTCGACTTCAATCAGTTCCAACTGACGTGAGGTGGCTTTCCTCTTTCTTTTCTATCAATAATTTCATGGCATTTGGTTCTAATGAGCTTCCCTCTTTGGTGCCTCGGCGGTATTAATTTAAGCGTACTACTAGATTGGCAAATAGGTCTTATCGTTTTACTGTGGAACACTCAAGAACCGTATGTTCTATTCTAATAGTGTCTTTTTCTTGCATTTCTCGCCTGTGGAACTCTCTTCCGATTTCTCACTTCCATGCTATCTACAATCTTCAAAATTTTAAATGCAGCTCCAGTCGCCATCTTCTGTTTTACCGTTCTTTTATTCTCCTTTCTTCTCGCTAAAGTCTTCTCATTCTGAAAGACAATGAAAAGACTTAGGTGAAAGGGCAATAATAATAACCCCCATGCGTCTTAGCGGCTTTATCATCTTGCTTTGGATGAAATGAATAAAAAATTAAAAAATAATAAAAAGGTAAGGATAAAAAAAAAAATTAAAAAAAAAAAAAAAGAATTAAACAATGAAAATAAACGAAAGCGTAGAATACGGGATAAAAATAACATTAAACGTTTGAATCATCATAAATTTAGACGCTAAAAATATTAAAATTACTAAGATAAAACATTTCCGAGTAACCGTAATGAAAAAAGTATATAATGTAAAAATACTGTTAAATTTGGACAAACAAGAAGAAAAAAAACTAAAACAAATTCAAATGAATTAATAAAAAAAAAACTTAAATATATAAAGAAAATGAAAACTCATACGAAAACTGAATTCATGAACGACAAAATAAGTGAATATATTGATAGATATATTGAATAATGGAGGGAAGAAGTCTTGAAGTCTCCGAAATTGAACGATAGAAAGATAATCAGTTTCCCTTTTGAAAGAACGCTATCTAATTAATTTGATTAATCAATTTAGATTTTACTAATTACTCCGTCTCCCGTTTTATTTGCTTTATTATCTTTTCCTTGGCGACCATTTTAATTCTGTTTTATAATTTCTCCCCACTTCACTAATTTGTGTCATTCGTCATGGAAAAACAAACATTAATAATAATAATAGTAAGAAGAAGAAGAAGAAGAAGAAGAAGAAGAAGAACAACAACAACAACAACAACAACAACAACAAGGAGGAGGAGCGAAAGAAGAAGAAGGAGGAGGAGAAAGAAAAATAATAGAAAGGATGAATTCGGAAAAAAAGAGAACAGGGAGAAATAAAAGAAGGGAATGAAGGAAGAAAGTAAAGGAGGGTGTGGCAAGCCCTATTCAGAATCCCCATGAAGCTTGAAAAAAATGAATTAAGCAATAAATAGGTAATATATTATAAAAGCTTAATTGTTATTTGAATAATTAAATATACAAGAATCAGTACCAGTTTCATTACATACAAATAACATGAACGAACGCAAAAAAACATACATAAGCTCACACACACACACATATATACATATACATATACATATATATATATTGAATATATGAATGTATGTGTATACGAGGTCGTGCTGAAAAATTCAATACATTTAATTTAGTTTTAAGGTAGACTCTATTCATGAGTACAAGTGGTCAATATCAGAGAAAGGGCTTACGGAAATACAAAAGTGTACACCGAGGTCAACAGTTACCTTAGATGAACTACAGATTCTATACACATTCATTTTTCATTAAGTAGCATTTTTTTTAAATCGAAATTATGGTTAGATGCAATTTTCCAATTTGTCATTAATTTTCCTACATTGTTCTGGTATATAAAAAATATATATAATTATTTATTTAAAAATATGATTCCAAATCGCGACATAAGAAGTCCCATGTTTCAAAACAAGAGCCGAAAACTTCAATATAATTATTTAAATTATTTAAATTAAATTGAGTTAAAATAAGCTCTGTTCCATCTTCAAGCGAATTTTTTCGAACAAAATCTATTTCCATACCTGATGATGTCTGTAGGAACAGACAAAAGCTTGTAAAAATTAAAAGACCTTATGCAACTGGAATTTATGAACAGGGATCATATCATTCATATACAGGTTCGGGGTTGATGTATCTTATTTATATTGTTTGCGAAGATGTATTCTCGCCATTTAAATCATTAACCTTTATATTTGTTTTTTTTTTTGTATGAATGATTCATGAATTTATAAATTATAATTTGCACCTTTAATTGAAATATATATATATATATATATATATATATATATATATATATATATATATATATATAGTTTAAAAATCAGGAGGTCACTTAAGATACGCGACCACGGTTTCGACCTGGTGGTCTCGTCGGGCGTTAATTTAAAATGACCACTTTAACTGCCAGTGGCCTCGTATCTTAATTGACCTCCTGATTTTTAAATTTAAAAGCTCTACATGTTATTTTTATATTTACTTATTTTTTTTCTCATGTGTATTGTGCACTTTTAATACTATTGTTCTCTGTTCAGATCTAGCTCTGACCATTCACCCTTTATATATATATATATATATATATATATATATATATATATATATATATATATATATATATATATATATTCATGAATTATTCACACAAAAAACAAATGCAAAGGTTAATGATTTAATTGGCGAGAAATCCATCGTCGCAAACAATTCAAATAATATACAAAAACCTCCGAATCCGTTATGAATGAAAAGATCCTTGTTTCTATAAATTTCTGCCGTATTAGTTCTTATTTTTACTACAAGCTTTCGTCTGTTCCTACAGACATCTTCAGGTATGGAATAGATGTTGTTCTTGTTTTTTCTCTTAGTAATAAGAGGACAACGAAAATATATGTATTGTTGTATCCGAAAATGCTATTGGAAATGAGTTATTGTTTTTGGAGCGCGCAGTAGCAACGCTGAGTTTGATTTTAAATTTTTTACATTTGTGCGTTCATGTACAAATATGGTGATATACGAATTTTTTACTGGTAAATTTTCTGTCAAAGTGGCATGAACTATATTGTTCAATAATTACAGTAATGTCGCACTTATTATCCAAAAGTCGCACTTGGATCAGTTATTTTAATTACAATAAACGTGCAATCAATTTACAAATTCATGAATTATTCACACAAAAAACAAATGCAACTATATATATATATATATATATATATATATATATATATATATATATATATATATATATATCGCATTATATATTTCAAAGACATTTGACAATGTGTGGCATAAAGGGTTATTGCACAAGATGTCTAGCTATGGAATGACTGGAAGAGTAATCTGAACGTAGTTGTTAACAACCATTCTTTTGAGATCCAAACGATCAACACCGGTGTCATCCAATGTCCGCTTCTCAGTCCAACCCTCTTTCTACTTTACACAAAGGATCTGTTTAAAAGTGTACTCATCTGTTGGTGATACAAAGGTATGCGAGGGTACCTCCAAAATTCTAGATGACCATAGATTGTCAGTTGATTTCACCTCTGACCTTAGTTTTAACAGCTCAGTGAGGGAAAACTGACTGGCCATATTCAGTGCATTGAAAACCAAGCTAGTGACGTTCTATCATCACGGAGCGGATCCTGAATTTCCACTTAACGCGATGTTCTCTTAAGGAGGCCCCATTGCCTAGAGCGCCTGTTGGAACTTAAACTCAACAAATCATACATACAAACCATTGCTAAAGATACTGGAAAAATGGTCGGTTTCCTGTACCACTGCAGTAAGTACCTGACTCCTTCTGCTATCATCTGCCTTTAGGGACAGATCAGGCTGAAAATGGAATGTTGTTGCTATATATGTGCAGGAATTGCCCCGTCTTCACTTTCCCGTCCAAATGCGTCTTGTGGCCGATTAATTATTTTCCACCCTACAACGCATTTCCCACGTACTAAACGTCAGTAGGTTCTCATTGGTCTATCGCTATTTCCATGGAAAATGTTCAGACGTACTATATTCCCTTGTTCCACCAGTGCTAACCTTTACGGCTAAGACCCGCCATGCTACACACATTCTACCTAACCACTCTCATTTTTTTCTATTACATTCGTGAGATATAAGTTCTATTGGAGCAGTTTCTTGCACGAACCTCTAATTAGAGGATACTTCCCCGATCATTACAATCTTAACATATTCCAGACTTGGGTTCACTGTTATCTTCTCCACATGTAGCTGTGCTTTTTACTCAACTTTGTCTACAATGATGTTCACCCTGTACAAGGCCAAAGAGACACTCAAGGTAGAGAATTACAAAGTATCGGTAAACTCAAGTCTGTAAACAAAATTGCCCAGCATTCACAGGCACATAAGAGGACTTATATTACATAATAGTTCAAACACTTCTTTGTTTCTAACGAAATTTTCTAAATACTTTACTTAGATTTTGAAAGTCGCCTTTCGCTATTCTAGTGCATCATGTGGTTTCATATTTTCCTTTTTTTTTTTTGTTTGTTTTTTTGCCAAAACACTTCCTAGATGTTTAATTTGATCTGTACATGTTGACATCTTGGGATTTTTTTATCTTGCTGACAACCACACATTCTGTCTTCTTACGAATAATGCTTAGTCCTTTCTTCCCGCTTTCATTTACCGCCTTCTGTAGGAGCCGCTTTAGTTTCCTTTCTGTGTCTGCTATCAACATTTTGTGATCTGCATATCATATGTTCTTAAGATTTAACGAAACCGCACTATCTTTATCCTATTTCCGGTCTAATTCTGCTATTTGCTTTACTCAGCAGAACTCGGAATGAAAATTTCGCTACGTGGTTCATTCAGCTGATTATTCGACCGATCTTTCAGTCATTTGCACCTGACTTCTGAGGCAGCACTATGAACTACTAAGGCCTTCCGATATGCACAAAAGTAATACCAGAACTACTAAGGCCTTCCGATATGCACAAAAGTAATATCAGAACTACTAAGGCCTTCCGATATGCACAAAAGTAATATCAGAACTACTAAGGCCTTCCGATATACACAAAAGTAATATCAGAACTACTAAGGCCTTCCGATATACACAAAAGTAATATCAGAACTACTAAGGCCTTCCGACATACACAAAAGTAATATCAGAACTACTAAGGCCTTCCGATATACACAAAAGTAATATCAGAACTACTAAGGCCTTCCGACATACACAAAAAGTAATATCAGAACTACTAAGGCCTTCCGATATACACAAAAAAGTAATATCAGAACTACTAAGGCCTTCCGACATACACAAAAGTAATATCAGAACTACTAAGGCCTTCCGATATACACAAAAGTAATATCAGAACTACTAAGGCCTTCCGATATGCACAAAAGTAATATCAGAACTACTAAGGCATTCCGATATGCACAAAAGTAATATCAGAACTACTAAGGCCTTCCGATATGCACAAAAGTAATATCAGAACTACTAAGGCCTTCCGATATGCACAAAAAATAATATCAGAACTACTAAGGCCTTCCGATATACACAAAAGTAATATCAGAACTACTAAGGCCTTCCGATATACACAAAAGTAATATCAGAACTACTAAGGCCTTTCGATATACACAAAAGTAATATCAGAACTACTAATGCCTTCCGATATGCACAAAAGTAATATCAGAACTACTAAGGCCTTCCGATATACACAAAAGTAATATCAGAACTACTAAGGCCTTCCGATATACACAAAAGTAATATCAGAAAATATATAATGAAATTCTTGCCGACACACTGCATTATATATATATATATATATATATATATATATATATATATATATATATATATATATAGGGTATAATAAAAAAATACATATATGCACATATACTCGCAGGAATATATATTTCTTTCTCATTTGTTATAAACACAGTGCTCAATGTTATGTAACAGAGCTATTAAGTATATATTAGTGAATATACATAATGTCGACGTTGGATATTATGTATATTCAATAATATATATAGATATAGATATGCGTGTCTGTGTGTATGTGTATACACATTCTACAGATCATAAGTTTGAAGCCATCCCAGAATTCTGAGCTTGACAGAAGAGTGAAAAAAAAAAACGAAACTATGCTCTTAGAATCATTCAAAAAAGAATGGAATCAATTATATACCCAAAGATTTTGCAGCAGTAATTCAGGCTAAAGGAGGATATTTTGACAAGAGCAAAATTTAATCATAAAATACTTTTTTATTAATTTTGTCATAATAAAATTTCTAATAAAAAAAACATGTATAATTTTCTTTTATTTAAAGTACAAAACAACTACTTTTGGGGCGAATTGGAGACATTACCAGGAGTGTCCTCAAACTTTTGAATAGTAGTATATATATATATATATATATATATATATATATATGTCTCTCTCTGTGTATGTGCGTGTGTGTGTTTAGGCAGCAAATTCTCCTTTAGATGAATTCATTACAAACATTATGTCTGATTATTTTAATCATAATAATCATAATAATCATAAATAATAATCATAAATAATCATAATAATCATAATTAATCATAATACTTTCATATTCATGAATATTTTTTGATTATATAAGGCAAGAAATGCATTGTAACTGTGAGAATCATTTTTATTTCCCAAGTACTTTCCATCTCTTTCTCAGATCATCATCAGGGGTGCAACTGGTAAAGCAAAAACTATGTGTGACTGTCCATTACTGTTTTTTCTTATCTGTTTAAATGCTATGGCTGAGAGTTATGCTTAGTGAATAGTTATCCATTATGGACTTTTTTCTTTTATTTTGGAATGTCTTGGTCGAGCGAACAATAAAGCGCGAAAACTGTTCTTTTTATAGGCATTTTAGAACATTATTACAGTATTGGTAGCTGATTCTATTCAGTGCCGGGTTCAATTTTTTTTAATGAAGATTGCTTCGAGGATCTGTAGTTTTAATTTCTCATGTTCTTGGTGTAGAATAGTTGTGTTATCAATAAGTAATTTTCTATACTGTGAATTTGGACAGGAATGTTGGTGTAAATGTCTCGCAATGGAGGAATAGTCAGACACGCGCCGTCGTCTCTCTCTGTCTTTTCTACAAATACTTTCATGGTAATTGCTCCGATGAGCTGCTTTCTCTGGTTCCCAGACTCCATGAATTCAAGCGCCCTACGAGGCTGGCATCCCGCTCCCACCCCTTACACTGTAGAAACTTTTAAATGTAGCCGGCTCTTCTACTCTAATAGCTTCATACTTCGCACCTCTCGCCTGTGGAACACCCTTCCCAATTACTGTTTCCCTGAGAGCTATAATCTCCAACTATTCAAATGTAATGTCAATCGACACCTCCAGTTACCTTGATCTACCCACTATCCCTCTCCTCATCCTTTCTTCTATCACTCCTATCTGCTCTCGCTCCAAATCTTCTGCAACCCCCTGCATCCTAGTGGCTTCACGCCTTGCTCGGGGCGTAGTGCTTAAAAAAAATAGAGAGCGTAAGACGTCTTGATAATGTAGTTGATAGTGTATATCCAATATATAAACGTAAAATAAAATGTTTTTTTTACCTAACCAGTTGTACTTCAGATAATGATGATCTCAGAAATAGATGGAAAGTGCTTGGGAAATAAAAGTCATTCTCACTGTTAGGGTGCATTTCTTGACTTATTCAATTGTAATATATGAAAAAATATTCGTGAATATGAAAGGATTATGATAAAATTAAACAGACATAATGTTTGTAATTTATTCAATCATATATATATATATATATATATATATATATATATATATATATATATATGAGACAAAGTGAAATTTTTTTATCAAAGACGCGTTTCACTAGAGAAAATTTATGTTCTTTTGGTGTCGTCAGTTTGACTAAAAGAAAGTTAGGAGAATGTTTTGTGATCGCTGAGTATAAGTTGGTATCTTAAATCACATTAATTACCCTAGATTATCACTTCCTGGCTGGAAACTTAAAGAGTGTCCGCCTTTGTGTTTGTTTGTTTTATCTACATCTGGTATTATAGGGTTTTAATTCAGGGTTTTTTATTATTTTTGTATACATATACATACCTGAACACACATTCATACACATACATGTATACGCACATACACGCACACAATACATACATACATATATACATTCTTACATACGTGTACCCACATATACAACTACCCAGGCATATACATTGATTGGAGTTATTATTATTTTTCTTACGTGTATGTAAATGTATACATATACATGCCCATCTATCTATCTATCTATCTATATATATATATATATATATATATATATATATATATATATATATACTGTGCACTTTGTCTCATTATCTTCACTTTTGTTTCCAATACTATAATATATCCTACAAACACACACACACGCACACACACACAAATATAATATATATATATATATACACACACACACACACACACACACACACATGCACATATATATCGAAACTTAGTGCAAGTTGTGTATATATCGATTGTCATATCAGAAGTTAGTAGATTTTTTCACCCCCAAGTAAGGCGATAATATCACTAAGACGCAATGCGTTACTTGTACTTGACAGTGAAAGATGAGAGAAGACTTAAGTGAGGAGAAGGGACAATAAAATAACAGATTTCAAGAAAACGGAAGACTGCGACTGACGTTGAATTTGAATCTTTAAAGATTGAAGATGTCAGGGAAGCAAGACAGTTCCACAGGGGAGAAGTGCGGGTAAAGTACGATTACATCTAGCTAGTCCAACAGTAGAATGTTCAAACCTAGTTGCCAATCTGTTGGTACGCTTAAATTCATATGGTCGATATATCAGGGAGGAGAGCTCATTAGAACAAGTACCGTGAAAATATTCATTAAAAAGACAAGGAAAGTTACGATATATATTACCAAAATAACGTTATAGACACTTCGTTGAATTTTTTGTTGAATTATAGCTGGAGAACCAGAACAGATATGGAAGAAATATTCAATACACGGACGAATACTAGATTTATAAACCTTAAAGCTGGATTCTAACATGACACATTCAACCAATATTTCCAGCAGCAGACCTAGCCACTGATTCAATATAATAATTCTACTTCCTGTCAGTGGAAAACGCGATACCAAGAATGTGCAATCAGTTTCTCTCCTGTAGATTAGCTTCTGCTATGCTGATGAAAAGGATAAAAATGTTCGCTATGGTGATTAAAAGCAGTTTCGTTTTGGTGGCGTTAAAATTTACAAGAAATTCCTTGCTACTGTTAACCACTGATTGGAAGTCATTTTTGAGGTTTACTTTGCCAGTTTTACTTTGTCGGATCTTTCGAACTCACTACTAAGACTGGAGTAAATAGTTGTATCTTCAGCATGAATACTTAGTTGGGAGCTGATGATACCGTGGGTCCAAGGATCGAGCCCTGGGGTATCACTGGATTAGCGTGAAATGATCTTTGAAGACGACAAACTATTATATAACACTCATTGCAAGGACATACACGAACGTATTATACAAAAGAAGCAGCCTGCATTAAATAAAATATTCAGCACTATAAACGATGTTTCAAAGTACGTGCATTTAATAATAATAATAATAATTTAGGATGTGTGAGAAAGTTACTGAAAGTGTGCAATATCTTTCCAGTGGCTGCACTTAGCTTGTACAAACAGAGTACAGACAACACTATGACAAATGGGAAATATGCAGTGTGTATGACTACTAGTGTGCAGAGAAGTGGTATCAGTATTCCCTACCGTCAGTAGTCGAGAATGAGAAGAAAGTGAAGTTCATGTGAGATACTGACAAGCGCCTGGAAAGAAATCGCCCTGACATCTTACTTATTCACAAGAACCGCCACGAATGCACATCTTGGGATAAGAATATATATATATATATATATATATATATATATATAATTGTTGGGATCAAATATGGATCGTAATCGAACAGAATGATAAGATAAGGAACAAAAAAAGAAACGTTAATCTCTCTAATATATTTAGCTTTTATTCTCTGATGAAGTTTAATAAAAGTGAAACATGTTACATTAATAAACGTTTCCTGTTTGTTCTTTATCTTATATATATATATATATATATATATATATATATATATATGCATACATAAATATATGTTTGAGTGTGTGTGTGCGTGTGTGTGTGCGTGCGTACGTTTGTGCCGCTGAAAATATCTCGAACCATCCAAGAAGCCTTTTCAAAAATATTCTAACATTTGTTCATTTGTTCAGATTTTGCAAATGGATTGGGCCGAGAACTTTTCATCTCCCTTCATATGAACATGTACACACACTCGCATACACACACATGTGTATATATATGCATGTATATATACACATATATATTTATATGCGTGTGTGCGTGTGTGCTTGACAGTATTTCTTCAGAGAATATAGATTTTAAGAAAAGAGTATAATTTTTTTTTTTTTTAAATGCATAAAGACTGCAGACAATAAAAACAATGCTACCGTAATTAATTATTAAAATAATTATTTAAATGAAAATTAATTAATCCCACTCAATCATTTGATAACGAACTAATTTCAGTTTTATTAAATGCATTCGCACACATGCACATTCTCGATTTCTTTCTCGCTGTATAATCATATATATTTTTATTTTTGAAACATATATTTCAAATAAATGATCATAAAAGAAAAAAATACTGAGAAAACCCAGAGAAAAGCACATCAATAAAATCCATAGGAACAAAGTGATAAAGACATTCCGAAGATGTATGCTTCATTAACATTCTAATTATTAAAAATGAAGGTTAATTTCGCCAGTATGTAATTACTACCGTACGCTATGGATATATGGTTGCCTGACGTCACGTGATCCCTTGAGAATAATCAACGAAGCTGATTGGTTGATATCAGCTATAATTATATTGCATTCAAATTCTTGACGATGTTACCAACATCTTTAGAGATTTCTAATGTCGCAAAATTCACAGAGAGAAATTTCCAGTAACACAAATGTTCTTCCTTCTTTGAAATATCTCTTCAGCTTAACCTAATCTACATCACAAATGATCAAATGCCTTGGTTGTTTACAATAATCTACACATATCAGGTCATCCCATAAGTTCTGTCCGAATTTTGAATAAAGAAAACAAGTGACCAAATGTTACATTTAATTACAAATTCAGTCAACAATGTATTTTCCCTGATTATCTATGACTTCCTTCCATCTATTAACAAGCTTACTAATTCCATTACTGTAAAATTCTTTTGGCTTTGATTCGAAGAACTCACAAATGTCAGTTTTAACCTCTTCCTGTGTTACAAAAGCTGTTTCTTCCAAATGATTCTGTAAGCTACGAAACAAATGGTAGTCTGAAGGAGCAAGATCGGGAGAATAAGGTGGATGAGGAATTTTCTCCCAACCAAGTTCTTCGATCTTTTGTGGCGTGATTTTTGCTGTGTGGGGTCGCGCATTGTCCTGATGAAAACATCACCTCTTTTCGATTCACTAGAGCAGGTCTTTTTTTCCTCAAAGCTTGGTTCAAACGCTATAATTGCTAACAGTATATTTGAGCATTAATTGTTGCATTAGGTGGTAAGTGGATTATTCCTTGGCGATCCCACCAGATTAAAAGAAGAATCTTTTGCCCATGAAGTTCCCTTCTCGGCTGTGACTGGGGTCCTTCCCCTATACCAAGCCACTGTCTACGACGCTTAACATTTCGATAAAAGATCCATTTTTCGTCGCCAGTCACAAGTCTATCCAAAAAAGGTGAAACAAGTCGGCGAGAATGGAGAGAAGAGCAGATGTCAACTCGGGATTTGAGGTTGTTTTCAGACAATTCATGAGGCACCCTCTTTCCAAGTTTAGGAACTTTTCCAAGTTGTTGAAGATGACGATGAAAAGTTGTATGGTTTAAACTGAGAACCACTGCCAATTCCTCAACTGATAAAGCAGGATTTTCTTCAAGGGCTGCTTCAAGAAGCTTTTCATCAAACTCAACTGGGCGTCTGGTTCAATCTTCATCTTCAAGGGTGAAATCTTTACCTCTGAATTTTGCAAACCATCTTCTGCAAGTTCTTTCATTCACACATTCCTCTCCATAAACTGAATGAATGTTTCTAGCCGCTTCGGCTGCTGCGTTTCCTTTCTTGAACTCATAAAGCATTATGTGCCTCAAATGATTCTTGGGTACTTCCATGCTAGCAGGGTTTTAATCAAACAAAATTTAATTTTATTGTTCTCTGAAATAAAATTTGATCAGTTTAAATGCATCTTAACTTAAAAATAATGTTCAGCTCCATTAGACATTATAAAATACTCTTTAAGTGTCGTTCATTTTAACAAAAAGTTAAAATTCGGACAGAACTTATGGGATGACCTGATATTATACACGTGGATGTACATGCAATGTAATGATTAGATGATCGACACGAGGAATCGAATAGCCGATTTCTTCTCTCTCCATCTATGGATTAAATAGTAACGCAGGCTGGATTCCCGAGGCGTGGTTAGCAACAAGTCGATAGGAGATGGAAGACTGAATTCAAAACCCAGCCACCTGAAGCTGTATAAAGATGGGTTTGACATGAAGTACGGTAAAAAAAACAAAGCTATGATTGATTGCATGATCCCAGAGAATATGGATAAATGATTTATAAAGATTAAAGATTCTCAACTTAGAAATTTGTACCCGGTTGGATCTCGAAGTGTAAAGTAACTTTTATAGGTAGAGTAATTTTTATAGGCAGTGAAATTTAAATAAGGGAACAAAGCCCAAATTCTAGTTGAAGCCGTTTATTTTTCCTTAGAAATATTATGCTTGGAAAAGGTATGAACCTAATCTGCTCTCTATAAATAGAAAGCAGTTTAAATGAATGCTTTTTCCAAACGAGAACCCCCGCGAGACCCCCTCTTTGCCTTCCATTACGTTGAGAGTAACTCACTGCACCTTCTCAGTTGACATGAAGTGGAAAAACTATACTGAATCCATTGCTAGGTCAGCTGCTAAGAAAGTTGGTTCAATGTGTCGTGCGGGGCGATTTTTCTCCCCAGAATCTATCTTTGAAAAACTATTAGTCTGCTATTCGTCCATGCTTAGAATATTGCTGCCACATATAGTCTAATGCTCCCGCTATATATCTAGAGATCCTTGATAAAAGTCAAAGAAGAATCAACAATATTATTGGCGCTGATCTGGCATCTTGGTTTCAGTCACTTTCCAACAGCCGTAAAGATGCTTCTCTGTGCTTTTTTTTTATAAACACTTCCATGGAGACTATTCGGATCAGCTGTTTTATTTTCCTCCTCCACAGACATGAATTTGTACATATCGGGCTAGTTAGGATTTTCATAGAGACATTGAAGTATTATGATGGGTGTAGTAAAAAATGGAAATGGAAATGCGTTAATTTAGTGTTAGGAATATTGTGGTATGTTTGGGTCAGTGATTGTGGCTAAGTTTAACGTTAAGACAGAAGAACACCATCCTTTTACCCATTCCATATTTTGGCTTTATGCCAAATTTTGTATTAAATTATAAATAAATATCGCTCATTACCATGGCACCCAGACTTTATGAAATACTAGACAGGCGATGAGCTCTCACCAATATACAGTTGAGTTGGTTAGATGTAACCGTAAGTCCTATGCTAACAGTTTCTTTTCTGCTCTTCATGCTTGTGAAACTCCCTTTTGGTGCCATGCTTTCCAGCCAACTTTAATCTTCAAAACTTTAAATGCAATGTCAATCGCTATCTACTGTCCTCTTGATTACTCTTCTTTTGTTCTTGCTTCTTAGTAATGTTTTTTGTTTTCATATTCTTCCACACCCAGTAACCCCTTGAGTCTTAGTGGCTCTATTACCTTGCTTGGGATGAAATCGATAAAAAAAATAAGATACTTTAATGAAACGTCTCATTAATGGCATACAACGAAAGATGATGTAAAAGTATTTGATTGAATGAACAAACCATTCTTACATATCAAACTTTGCTTTTTTAGCACAGTTCACCAAATAAAAGGCCCAAGAGGCACTCAAGGCAGATAGTCATTAACTGAGGTGGGTGATATGAATATATGAAAAGGAAGCGAAGATTATGAGGATATAGATGCATAAATAATTACTGACCCTAGTCTTGAAGAGGTTAAGACGGTAGTGTTCATGGTGGAACACTCTTCTTATCAAAACCTTACGTAAGGAATAAGGGTGATTCATTATGTAATGAATAAAGGTGATTCATTATGTAAGGAACAAGGGTGATTCATTATGTAAGGAATAAGAGTGTTTCATTACGTAAGGAATAAGGGTGATTTATTATGTAAGGAAAAAGGGTGATTCATCATGTACGGAATAAGATTGATTCATTATGTAATGAATAAGGGTAATTCATTATGTAAGGAACAGCGGTGATTCATTATGTAAGGAACAAAGGTGATTCATTATTTAAGGAATAAGAGTGACTCATTATATTAAGGAATGAGGGTGATTCATTATGTAATAAATAAGGGTGATTCATTATGCAAGGAATAAGGGTGATTCATTATGTAATAAATAAGGGTGATTCATTATGTAATGAGTAAGCGTGATTCATTATGTAAGGAACGGGTGTGATCCATTATGTAAGGATCAAGGGTGACTCATTACGTAAGGAATAAGAGTGATTTATTATGTAAGGAACAGGTGTGATTTATTATGTAAGGAACATGGGTGATTCATTATGTAAGGAATACGAGTGATTCATTATATAAGGAATAAGGCTGATTCATTATGCAAAGAATAAGGGTGATTTTTTATTAAAGGAATAAGGGTGATTCATTATGTAAGGAACAAAGGTGTCTTCTCACAGGACCTGTTCAACCTTTACAGTAAAGTGATTCTAACAGAATTAGAATTCCTATCAGGATTCATCAGTGGAGGCAACAATCTTAGTATCTTTAGTAACCTAGGGAATATTGCTGAATAGAATAATCACACGAAGTTTGGTAATGAATGATAATACTTAGAACAAGAACAACACATAGAAGATTTTGCCAGTGGCGCGTAGAAGTAGTCAATCGCTAGGAGTGGTTCAAGTGAATTCCACTGTAGGCAAGCATACTATATTTATACGAATGGGGGACATGCCCATTATCGTTCGTAGGTATGCTACAACAACAACATTATATATGCAGATGACACAATGTTGATACAGACACAGAAAGGAAACTACAGGAACTACTACAAAAGGAAGTATATGAAAGCGAGAATAAACTAACCAAGATGGCAGAATGAATGATTGTCAGCAAAAAGAAGAGCCCAACTTGCGAATTACTAAATCGAGATGCCAAAATCTGGCAAGTACAGCAATTTAAATATAAAGGAAGAATTTTAACAGAAGATGGAAAATACGACAAGGAAATCCGAAGGTGCACTTGGATGGCGAAAGATGCCTTTCAAAAGTTAAGCAAACTATTAAGAAACTTCGTTAGAAACAAAGAAAAGACTACTTAACTGCTAGGCAATATCAGTTCTCCTATATGGCAGTGCATGCTGGACAATCTCTTCACAGATGAAGAAGAGACTTGAGGCAACACAAATGTGCTTCCACAGAAAGATGCCGAGAAAACCATGGAAGAAGTTTTAAAGAAAATGGAAGCGAAAAGGACACTTATACTTAACATCAGAAAGCTACATGGCAATAGATGGTTTCATACCCACTGCAAGGATATTTACGCGGAAGTGAATCCAACAAACTCGACTGGAATTCGAACTCGGCTCTTCGATTTTTTTTATTCGAAGCCGTTATCCATTACACCACCCACATATAAGTGTACTTGTAGAGAGGGGGCACGGAGGAGTTAAAAGACTGGTTGACGGCGATTGAGTAAAAAAACGGCTCATGTACGGACTGTCCGAGGTAAAAACGGCGATATTAGCGTATGATGCAGCCAAGGGTCCGGTTTTTTGTGGAGGGCACCTAGTGAGGGACCCTGGTTTAACATGGGTGAACTTAGAGAAACTGCTGATAGACGAATGCGCAGATGAGATGACGGCGATAGAAGCCATGAGAATCCGCATGAAACGCTCTCAGGCAAGGGATGAGACTCCAGGAGAATTGGGGGCAAGTGTGGGTCCAAAAAAACAAAACAAAAAAAAAAAAACAATATATTATACTCACTGAGGGTAGGGAGGGAGGGGGAAGTATGTGCTCTCTCGTCGTCGTCATCGTCGTCGTCGTCTAAAATAATGACTTTCTCCCGGACCGAACCAGGGCAAAAGGATTGACGATTTTTATGGACGCTCTGGTATCGTCGTATGACGTTGAACGAGACCATGAATCACGTTGAACGAGACCTTAAGAGTGTTGTTCATGATGACGGTCGTCTTCGATTATAGAATCCAGAGGTTAGCAGTGAATATTTCGAAGACAGTAGGAAAGCGTTGTTCAGGTTAGCAGTGGATATTTTGATAAAAAGTAGCAGAGCGTAGTTCGTCCTTCTGTTTCTCTTCGCCTGACAAGCTGGACTGGACATTCGGGTAGAGTAAACAAAAATGGCCGCCTTTATAAACGACGGATTGAATATTCTACGTCTTCTGATTGGTTAACCTTCTATTGGTGGACAAGAAGTGAGTCAAGTCATTTGGGCTAACTCACTAGTACATAACATATACACAAAAACTGCAACAGAGAGTTTAAAAAGTGCTACTTTTTGTCGCGAGTTCAGTTTTTTCGTCTTCTTTACAGAACCTTTGTAGAGCTCGCTTGTTACGCAGAGAAGAGCGCCGAGTGTTACCTGTCATTACAAGGAAGACTTCGCTTGTAAGCAACGTCAGACTTTTCGTTGCAAGCCTTGAAACCGTCTTTCCTTTCCCCCCCCCTCCCTTACTCGTCGGTGAAATAATTCCGACACAAGAGCTACAAAAATTATCAACCTCGACCTTCCCTGAGAAGAGAAAATTTCGCCAATAACCCTAACCCAGGCCCAGTTGGTGGATTTGTTTGTTGATGCGCTGGAAAACGAGCGCATCAGACATGATGTAATTAGGAAAGCCCCAATCAGGTTGTCAGTGGCGATTAGTCTGCCCAACGACAGTGAGAAAGTGTTGAAGAAGACGAGAAGTGGTGGAGTTAGGCGTAGGAATCAAGAAGGTGGCAGCCAGAGTAAAGAGAATAAAGCCCCTGTCGTAGAAAAGGTGAGGGCACCTCCGAAGAAACGGGAGACCGACCCCAATAGAAAAGAGTGGTCCCTGAAGCATGGTATCTTGGCAGCAACACCGGTATGATGTGGGCTGGTTTGTTGAATTTGCAAATATTAGGGCTATAAAGCGATCGATTATCTAACAAGGTGGGAGGTTGCCTCCGGAAATCCAATTTGTAGTAAGTCCAGCCAGTTTGGCCATGAAACCAAGGAACCCTTAATAGAACGCCCACCAGAAAACAGAACCATAGAAATGCCCAAGGGCCACCCCAGCATGAAAACTAAGAGGGAAGGTGGCCCATGTCATAACAAATAAAAAGGTGGTTATGCGATGTAGGACATGTCAACAGGTTGGTCACTTTTCCGCCGTCTGTCCCTAGAGATATTGCTGGTTTTGTCGTGAACCAGGCCATCTAAAAAAGAATTCACCCCCTTAGAAATAGAGAGAACAAACGCCTGCAAAGTAATAATGGTCAATCGAGAACTCCGTTCTATGTAGATGACGAAAAGTTTTTGTTGCCAACACCTATGTCAAGGAGGTGGGTGGATGATAGAGGAAGACTACTAAACTCGCAGTTTCCTTCCATTAACAGATGACACCTTAGCCCTTCTGGAAAAGGTTAAGAATTTTCCAACGGTAGATTTCAGTTTGGGCTATTGGCAGGTGGCTCTCGATGAGGCAGACCGGGAAAAAGTCCCGTTTGCGTGTCATGTGGGGTTGTTTCAGTTCAGAGACATGCTGTTTGGCCTGGACACCGCTCCTGGTATTTTCCAGCGGCTAATATCAATAGTGAGATGGAAGGACTTGCCATGGCTTATTTGGATGATATCTTGCTGTTCTCGAAAACGTCCGAGGAACATTTTGACCACATACAACGGGTGCTAGATAGGTTAAAAAAGGTATGGGCTAAAGTTGAAACTGCCGTCAGTTCCCGAGAGAAGAGATAAGGTACTTGGTTTTTGCCATAGATAAGGATGGGGGTAAGCATGATGTGGACAATATGGAAGTTATAAGAGCAATGCATGGGCCTAAGACAGTAAAGCAGGTAAGTATTTCATATGGGCTATAGGCTACTATAGAAGTTTTATTCCAGCATTCTCAATACTGATGAACCCCTTTATAGTACTGACTAAGAAGTATGCAAGATTTAATGGATGGAGGATTGTCAGAGAGCATTTGACAACCTCAAGGTGCTCGGCCCGGGGGCAATGATCAAAGTGTAGTACGCTGCCTTTGTGAGCTTCCGAGTCGGCGTCTGTCGAACTCTCTGCATTAGCAGAGAGGAACCCGGACGAAGCTTTGCCGAAGGGCAAGGTTTCGTTCGGGGAGGTAGACAGGGCCTGAATCCGTGAAGGCGGGTTCAAAAAGCCTATATTTTTGGCCGAGCCTACGGGCTCGGGAATACCCACATTAAACCGGCCTTGTGCCACATTCTATCCTCGTGGGTGGATTGATAAATACTAAGCTGACATCGATACCCTTGTTGACGTATCCAGATCTTAGCAAACCGATGATCCTGTATACAGATACAAGTGAGCAATGTATCGGTGCAGTCCTTACTCAACCATGTCCGGACAAAGATGAGCCGGTTCCTGGTATACCAGAAGTGTTATCAGTACATTTCTCGTCTCATAGGCTGTCTGAGACACAACAGAGATGGCCAATGATTGAGAAAGAACACTTAGCTATAATATATGCTGTACAGAAACTGGATTGTTATTTAATTGAAGCTACATTTACTATTAAGAGTGACCATAAAGTATTACGGTATTTGTTAGAGGCTGGCCAAACAAATAAGAAGACGCAGTAGTGGGACTTGAAGCTAAGTGGTTATAATTTCAAAATTGGGTACTTGGCAGGGAAGGACAATACGTGTGCGGATTTACTGTCATGAATTCTAAAGCTGGTGGAAGCAGAGTCCGTAAGATTGAAAACAGGGGTAGATGACAGAGCATACCAAGAACAAGGGATCAATTCACGTAAATTTAGAGGGAGGAAGAGAGTGATAGAGGATTAACACAAATAAGATTTATCAGCTGATTGATGTTGCATTCAGCAGCACGACTCCAGAGTTTCGTAGACTTAAATTGTAATTGTTCAGTCCACTCGTCAGGAAGTTACTGCAATTAACTTTAGGCTTTTGTCATTTTTTGTTATCTTTATACTAATGTTAATGTAACTAATCAATATATATATATATATA
>CAHIKZ030000311.1:360000-362500 GCA_903632075.3 Acanthosepion pharaonis | reverse complement strand
ATATATATATATATATATATATATATATATATATTTTTTTTTGGTGGCTGTAGAAAATTGATTAATTCCAAAATTTTCTTACAAATAGTTTTTATATTCCCAAGTACTTTTTTTTATTTTTACATGTATATATATATATATATATATATATATGTGTGTGTGACAACTGGAAAAAAATCATACATTTTGCCGACGCGTTTCGTCTTCCGACTTTTTCAAGGCAAAAATGAAATCGAAATGTTTTTGCTGTTATAGTTACATTAAAATTCAAAATTAAAAAGATAGACGCTTGTGTCTAAGCCTTTTTTCTGGTTAATGTAAATTACCTTTATAGTAAGGGATTATTATTATTATTGTATGATTTTTTCCAATTGTCATTTGATACCAATCTGTCTTGTCCACAGAATTCATCTGGGAATTTAACTATATATATATATATATATATATATATATATATATATATAGGCCGGTTGTTATTAATTTTATTGTTTAACAAAAACAAAAAAAAAGAAATAGCAACTCAAACACGTCTGCCCACTAAAAATAACTTTTAGACTAGTAATAAATAGTGTCGGATAAAAATCCTTTCAAAAATTATTGTTGTTTTCTTTTTGCTTCCAACGAGAAAAAAATATGTCTTCCTTAAATAGGTAATTTAATCACGCTCTATCGGATTGCCCTCCGTAGCCGAACTGCTAACAGTACACTTTGGATTAAAAAAGCAGTTTCCCTCATGTAAAAAAGTGATACATATACGATTCGTGTGTGAGGCGCAGTTGGAACTTTTCAGTTGATTGTTATGAATTCAACGGTTTAAGAAAAAAAAAATAACATTGGAAACAAATCGGACTCGTGCACCCATTAAAAATAAAGTTTATAGCAATAATATATATATATATATTGATGTATGGGCATGTTTTTTTTTTCTATGTAGTTCAATGTATATATCTTTTCCATATATGTATGTGTGTGCATTTTGGTTTCATATCTGTGCGTAGCTCCAAAAGAGAGAGAAATGAAGGAGATAGTGGTAGACACTCGAATTAAGAAAATTAAAAAGTATGACCTCTATATTTACTTAGTTCAACGAGGAGCTACTGAAAGGTTCTCGAACCAACCAAGACGGGAATCCAAAGTATAACAGAATTTGTGATCACATGGCCCAACTTTTGAAAAAAATGACCTTCAATTTCCACACATTGTAAATTATATATATATATATATATATATATATATATATATATATATATATATATATATATATATATATGTATGCATGTAGACAGATTAATACAAATATGAAAAATTGTCGCTTAACTGATGGTGCATCACGACCTCAGAGTTTCGTAAACGAACACTTTTTTAATTATTCGGTCCACTCGTCAGGATCAGGAGGCTTCAGCAAATGACTATCTACTCTCTGTCTGTCTCTCTCTATCTCCATCTATCTATCTATCTATCTATCTATCAATCTATCTATCTATCTATCTATCTATCTCTCACTCACACGCAGGCGCTCAAATATATACATATATATATCAACGTGTGAAACTATATATATATATATATATATATATATATATATATATATATATATATATATATATATATATATATATATATATATATATATATATATATATATATATATATATATATATAATATATATATATATATATATATATATATATATATATATATATATATATATATATATATATATATATATATATATGTATGATATGTATAACTACATATGTGTGTGTGTGTGTGATAAAATATAGTTAAATTATGCTATATTCCTGGGATAAAGTGCTCAACATCAATGATAGGGCGTATGTAAATATAAAAGTGGACATTTATGTAGTTTTATAGATATATATACATATATATATATATATATATATATATATATATATATATATATATATATATATAGTGAGAGAGTGAAAAGAAAGTTGGCCGTAAGAATCACTTATGTGCCCTTAGCAGAACTTTAGCTTGTGTATAATGATGGAAATATTAAAATTTTGAATGAAAAATACAAAAAAATCTACCATGTGAAGATATGGTCTTCTGAAAAGAAATGTCGATCACATATATATATATATATATATATATATATATATATGGCGGGGTAGTTTTACAAGTTTCTGTGTATATGTATATGTATATGTGTCTGTGTATATTTGTGTGTGTGTGCGTGAATTTTACAAGTTTATATATATATGTGCGTGTGTGTGTGTTTGCGTGTGTATCTGTGTGAATGTGTATGTTTACGATCGGTTATAATCTGGTGTGTTATGCGCAAAAATGATTGTAATTGTGTTCGTACACCTATATACGCATTGCTACATGTGGATAGGCTACATTGTGTGTTCATCATGGCACTGCGAGTGTATTTAGCTGTGTACGTCGGCGCACCGGTGTGTTTTTGTATGCATATGTGTGTGTGTGTGTGTGTGTGTGTGTGTGTGTGTGTGTGTGTGTGTGTGTGTG
>CAHIKZ030000311.1:332500-355000 GCA_903632075.3 Acanthosepion pharaonis | reverse complement strand
AATCTCATGTAGTGCCATAGTTTTAGTGCGATTTTCAATAAACAATGAAAATTTATAATACTTTGTTTTATAATTTGTGACTTGCAGTATTATGGTCTTATATGCATTTATCCATTTTTGTTTCGAATAATTAGAACATAACAAATGGTGTAAGATCTTATTTACTGAGCAGTCTTTTTGTTATCTTTTACAATTTTTACACACTTTTTACTCACTGAATACAATAAAAAAATTGCATATTTTGCTCATGGTGATTTATAATTAGAATTCTGGTTTTAATATATTTTTCCATTCAATGTGTTTACTATAAACTTTATTTGGATTTATTCTTGAAATAGAAAAATTTGAAGTCAGTTTCTAAGCAAAAATCTGTGGAAATTAGGTATTTCTCTACATTTTTCAGGCGATTTTTAAAGCAAAATTCTCAGAAATTGGTAAATGCAATGAATCTAATTTTTTTTTTGGGGGGGGGTCAATGCTTATCATATAGAATCCCAACTTTCACACAGAGTACAATGCTGACTTTTCTGAATAAAGTGGAAAATCAACCTGACTTAATGCACACATAGATACGTACACCAAAGATATTTTTACTTTTTATGATAGTAAAAAAAAGTAGTAGCCGATTTCCTCTAAAAAAAAATCATATTATTGGTCCTGATCTGTCGTCTTGGCTTCAGTCACTTCGCACCACCGTAAAGTTGTTTTCATGTGATTTTTCTATAAATATTTTCATGCTTATTGTTCGGAAAAGCTCTTTGCTTTGGTACTTAGACTTTAGGAATTTAAACGCAGTACTAGATTGGCAAGTAGGTCTCATCAATTTACAGTTGAATTGGCGAGATGTAAACGCAAGTTCTATGCTAACAGTTTCTTTTCTTGCACTTTTAACTCACGGAATTCTCTTCCGGCTTCATGCTTTCCAGCCAACTTTGATCTCTAAAATTTTAAATACAAGCGATTTAAAAAAAAAATAAATAAATACACTGCGTGAAACTATTCGACGACTGAGTATAGTTTTATCAATGTAAAGAAAATATAAACTCTATGTTTAGTATTACTCAACATGGGTATTTATGTAAACAGAATGCATATATTTACTGACTTAACTTAATGACTGTGCTAAATAGAAAGAAGAAGTGAAGAAGGAGGAGAAAGAAGAGGAGAGGAGGAGGAAGAAGAAGTAGTGGAGGAGGAGGAGAAAGAAGAAAAAGAAAAAGAAGAACGAAGAAGTGGAGGAGGAGAAAGAAGAAGAAGAAGAAGAAGGAGGAGGAGGAGGAAGAAGAAGAAGAAGAAGAGAAGAAGAAGAAGTGAAGGAGGAGGAAGAAGAAGAAGAAGTAATGAAGGAGGAGAAGAAAGAAGAAGAAGTAATGAATGAGGAGGAGAATGAAGAAGAAGAAAAAGAAGTAGTGAAGGAGGAGGAGAAAGAAGAAGAAGAAGAATAGGAGGAGGAGGAGGAGGAAGAAGAAGAAGTAGTGAAGGAGGAGGAGAAAGAAGAAGAAGAGGAGGAAGAAGAAGTAGTGAAGGAGGAGGAGAAAGAAGAAGAAAAAGAAGAACGAAGAAGAAGAAGAAGAAGAAGAAGAAGAAGAATATAAACAGTGTGAACTATCAATTGAAAAAGGTTGATATTTCGCATTTTGTAGCGGGGAAAGATGGCTGTGTTAGAATGTTGTCAGTATGGCACAAATTACCAGCAGACGACGAGAAGATTTCTTTTGAGAATGAAAGACATCGGAAATTTTGATTCTCGGGCGATCGATCGACGTCACGGGAAAGAAAATGGCGATAGAATTAGTTAAAAAGCGGGAAAGGAATGAGCTGGGCGCGGAATATAGAAAGAGGAGAAATAAAAGAAAGCAAAAAAGATAGACAGAGAGAGAGAGAGAAAAGTGGGACAAAAAAAAAGTAGAGATAGTATTCGAGTGTGAATACAAGACGAGAAAGAAAGAGAGAGTGAGAGAGAAAACAGATGCAAACAACGTTAATGGTAATATTGAGACAAATCGGTGCAAAAGTCGAGGAAATTTGAATGTTTCTGAGAGACAAGAAGATCGCCGAATCCAAAGACTAGATTCACTTTTCAAACAGAAATGAATGTCTCTTGGAAAGTGAATGGCGTTGTTATAGATAACAGATTTAAATTGAAAGATAATTAAATCTTCTTCATCTCCACAACTTCCAGTCTTTTTTCATTCTTAACAAATATTGTCTTTTTCTTATCTCTCTTAAACATTGTTCCCACAGCCATCTACTCAATCGCACTAAGTAGATCATGCGTTGTTTTCCTCTGTCCCAGTTGCTGTAAATCGGTTCAGTGAGTATCAAATTTTCCAAGCCCTCTTTCCTCATTATGTGCTCTATAAATTTCAACTATGTTCTCAAGATGTTAAGTATAAGTGTCATTTTTATTATCATTTTCCTCTAACCTACCTGTTCCGTCCATGGTATTCTCAGAATGATCCTGTAGAACCACCTTTGTGTTAGTTTAAGTCTCTTCTTCATCTGTAAAGTGATTGTCAGAGACATCAACCAATCCAGCATAGAATAGAGTTGGTACTAGTAAACAATAATATTCCAGATAGTGGATTGTGATTTCGATGAAATCTCTATCTATAAAAGGCAGGATGTGTGTGTGTGTGTGTGGGGGGGTTAACGAATGCAATTTTCGACGGATTTGCACCAAAATTTACATGCACATGCTCCAAGTTAGAGCAAAAGTCAAGACTGACGTTGCATTTCCCAACTCCCATCGATAGTGGAAATAATCGATTTTTTCATGCTTCTACGGCAGTTTTCATGCAGTTTGTGGCCATTTTCTACTGGCCAGAGTGAGAGCCTATAGCTGGCTGCCACGAATAGGCAGAAAGATTCTATTGGCCAGCGTGAGAGCCAACAGCTGACTGACACGAATGTTAACTAGCATGCAAAAAAAAAATTGATAGCTGCATTCGTCACAAGTGGGAAAATTTTAAATCTGCATGGTACTTTACTCTAATTGGCTCATTCGCTTGCTTAATCTCAACGTTGATTCTGATTCCGCAGAACTGGCTTGGGTGCGAAAAAGTATTTGTTGTTAACGTTCTTTTTTCATTCGGTTTTTCCAGTTACGAGTCCTTTTTTTTAAACTGATCGTTTTGTGTTCGTTTTGTTTAGTTCTTTTTTTTTTTTAATGTTTAATATAGAGCTTAGAAAAAAAATCGCAGTGTGAGATAGGCAAAAGTAAGGCATGTAGCAACATCAGCACGGAAAATGGCACTCCTTTAAAGGCAAGGAAGGACAAAATATTTTAAGTCAAGTCATAAAGATTGCTGTATGAGTCATATTTTTGAATCAACCATGGACAACGCCGGGCCATGCTGCTAGTATATTCTATGAGGAAAGTCATATATATATATATATATATATATGAATAAATATGGTTTTAAGGTGTGCTATATTTATAGGATAAAGTACTCAATATCAGAGATAGGGTGTATGTAAATATAAAGTGAACATTGAAGTCAAAACTAAGAGGCGACAGTCTGTTTCATGCTAAACGCAATCATGATTGCGTTTATCATGAAAAGAGTCTGATGTTGACTTCAATGTTCACCTTATATATATATATATATATATATATATATATATATATATATATATATATATCAATTTAAGACATTTTATGTTTATACATAAATTAAATTAATTGTCGGATTTTGTCCATTTCATAATACATACACACACACACACGCATATATATATATATATATATATATATATATATATATATATATATTTGATGATTGTGTATATAGGCAAGAATCCTTCATTTATGCATACTACATTAAAAACGACAGACAAGGTACTACGGTTAAGGTTTTATTTATTTTTTCTTGTGCACGAGAGCTTTCTTTTTTGGACACAGAGTGTGTAGAAACTGTCAAAATGTTCTATAGTTCCGTGTGCTATCGGCTATACTTTTAGCCATTATCAAGGATGATATACACTACTCCAATTGACCCGAATAAAAAAAATAAAATTAATTATCTACTATAAAAGATTTAAGACAGCTAACCTTATCCTCAAAAATAACAACACACCCACTAATTCAAAATTACAACGAACGAACATTATCTATGAGTTCAAATTGCCATAAGGAACTCTTTTCCTGATCAAACCGAACTCATAAATATTAACATTGGTCACACAACTACATGCCTATCCAGACGCCTTACCTTACACCTATCTGACCAGAGCTCCATTAGAACCCATTTAAGCACACACACACACATCTACCAGACTCCATTCGAAACATACTAGTAGAAAACAGAAACATAATAACCTTGTAAAAAATAAAGATTAAAAATAATGGAAGCCCTAATAATAAAAAGAAAAAGCCAACTCTTAATAATATTAACTACGAACAAGGCCACAATGTGCTAACCGTGTCCTGAAAATAAAACACCTCTATAACACACTAAAAGCATACACATAAGGCACACACTCAATTAAACTGAAAAATAAAATCATCCTTGATAATGGCTAAAAGTATATATATATATATATATATATATATATATATAGAGAGAGAGAGAGAGAGATAAGTTTACCTAGATCTGCTCTACGGTTGCATTGAGCTCTTTTTAGTTAGTTGTTTATTCGTGTCGGGATTTTTCTTTGGGCTTTAAACCTGTATCTGTGCGATTTTTTCGACAGAGTTTCATGTTTCTAGCTCTTTCTTTTTTTTAAAACCTTTTTTCCCTCGAGATTGATTTGCTTATTGGCAAATCAAAAATTTGAAGGTTTTTCGAAATGTGTATAGTTACCTATATTTGTATATATATATATATAGGCTATTGGGGTAGCAGATCATTATTCAAACAATATTGTTAAATATAACAAACAATGAATGTTTATGATCATGAGCCGTTCTAAGCTTCGTATAGTTGCTTTCATTTAATTTCTGACGATGACTCATGTGTGCCGAAATCATTGATTGAGGAACTGCATAATAAAAAAATATCCAAATGTAGGACAGTTATTGTCTTTATTTTCTCCTGAAATTAAAGCAAGTATACGATTGTTTGTACAGATCTATTCTTGTTAACCCATTGCTTTTTGCGTTGAACTTTGACGTATTCAATCCATTTATTTTCATATTTAAGTAACGGTTTCTTTAAATTTGTACATTACAACTGGTTCCCTAAAACGGAAATTGCGTATGAATCAACGCTATGGTTTAAATAATAACAATACATTGTTTCTAAATTATTATTTAGTTAAGAAAATCTCAAAATGTGGAGCACAGCTGTAGTATTGTGCACATGAGTAACGACCACACTGTATTAAATTATAGGTCTACGTGAAAGATATGTTGTAAAGTTAGCGGCTAAATGACAAAAATACCACTCAAGCGGAATTGACAAAGTTTGTCATAAACAATAACAAAAAGAAAGAAAAGAAATTGTCATGGTAAAAGGCATTCTTGTCCCAATGATCCCAAGATTGAAGCCGTCCGGAATTCAAAAACCTGTACGGACACTTTTGTCGGCAAAGTCGAAGAGTAAGCATTAGTCTGAACGCGACCAATCCCCGAAGACCCCCAACGGCGGAACAAGCAAAAATCTCAAAGGCCAAACCGGTGGAAGAGGGCAGCACCAGTCGGACTAGTGTGGAAGCCACTCCGTAATCTGAATGTCAATTCAAAGATCATGAATAGAAGCAATGGAGAGCCATGATCGGCTTCCTCCTGAAGAAATATGGCATTAAAAAAATTTTAAGTCATCACTTAAACATGGAAAAACTGTACCAGTGTCCCCCCCACTATCACCAATGGATCAATTATAATATGATGAGTACAGTCATAAAATGAAAATATATATAAATGGGCTTACGGCGATATCAGGTTGAAACACCAGTACCCCACCCCCCGTACCGAAGTTAAGCAACATCAAGCCTGGTCAGTACCTAGATGGGTGGCCGCTTGAAAATACCAGGGGCTGTAAGCTTGGATGTGCGGGTGGTGTAATGGATAATGGTTCGCAATTGTTAACCGGGCTCGTTATATTCACGTACGCGCAAAGACTCTTGGGAAAAAGGTATGAATCCACCATTTCTGCTCCCAACTTAATTAGTAAGACATTTATCACTAAGTCGTAGAAGACGAATCAATCAAGTATTAGCAACAAACGAAAATGCCTTTCAGTAGAAAAAAAAAAGATTTTCGGAAAATTCAATAAAACCCAGACGGATCTTTTAAGCTGCGTTCAAAAAACCCCAATCCAAACAGGCTCTAGCAGGTGGATCTCTTTAATACGAGACAAATTAATAAGAAAAGCAGATTTGCTATCAGTCAAAAATGCCCATACAAAATTTATTAGCTTGTTTCTTTTTTCTTTACGGCTCTTTTTCATAGTATTGTATGATTTGCTGAACGGCACTGCGGTCAAACGGTATCTAAATTATGTCGAAGTAACATCGCTGCCATAGCCACTCAGTCATAACTGCACTACTTTTTAACCGATTAGGCCAGCTATACGTCATCCGGTTTAGTCCCTTTCTATAAATGAGGACGGATAACACCCTCCCAGATACTGTTATTTTATTTTATTTCATTTTTTTTTCTTTTTGCCAATTCCGTTTATACGTGTAAAACTCGACTCTCCTTTAAACAAACTAATTGAATAAATAAGATGTTTTTAAGCAAAGTGAAAAAAAATGATGAGTAGTCAATATGAAAAAAGCTATTTTTTATGTAGTTTAATAAGTAGAAATACAAAACAAGAGACTGAAAAATAAATATAAGAAAATAAAAATGGGAACAACAAATATTACTTTATAAATATTTTTGCCAATGTTTTTTTTTGTTTGAAAAAAAAAAGCATTTTCCAACCTAAACTGTCTGTGAAAAGAAAAACAATAGGAAAATGTATTAAAATCAAACAAATAACAAGAAAAATGAGCAAAGATAAAATTAAATTTGATTATCTAATATGTTTAGAACGATAACAACTTTTGAAAGAAACGCAGTGAGAAAAACAATTTTAAAACAGAAAAACAAAATATATATCTGCACTGATGTAAAATCTTGATAAGCTAATTAAGCTAATCGCGAGTAAACAAATGCAGTTTCATGAATAATTAAGAACGACTTTTCGTGACAAAGTTACGTCGATGAGCGAAAAGACAGCAAGAAGTAAAAAAATAATAATAATAATAAAAATAAAAGGGCGATTTGGAAAAAGAGACGGAGTTACACGAATTCTGGACAGCCACTTCCGGTCTGAAAATACAAGACATCTCTTTATATGACTTTAGCGCACAAATACAAGAACTCGTCACTTTTGTTCTTTTCTTTTTTTGGGGTGGGGGGGGGTGAGGGATTATTTTTTATCAAAGTTTTAAATGTTTCTTTCATAATTATGTAATTGTAGCATGTACCTCACCTCAGAAAAGTCAGCTGCAGAGCTGACCTAAACTAACATCCTAGCTGTTGCGAGACTTACGGTCATATCACGTTGATACACCAGTTCCCGTAGGTTCACCGAAGTTAAGCAACGTCCAGCCTGGTCAGTATCTAGATGGAAGACAGCTTGGGAATAGAAAACTGCCGACACACACACACACACACACACACACATATATATATATATTAAGACATTTTTTATGTTTATACATGTCTTAAAATAAATTGTCGGACTTTGTCCATTTCACTATATATATATATATATATATATATATATATATATATATATATATATATTGAATTCTACATGGATTCTATCCTCTTGTAAATATATATATATATATATATATATATATAACATTGAATTCAACCTGATTCTATCCTCTTGAAATATATATATATATATATATATATATATATATATATATATATATATTGACCACTAATATTATCAATACATACATAGAATTACTGGTTATATATATTGACCACTAATATTATCAATACATATATATATATATATATATATATATATATATATATATATATATATATTGAATTCTACATGGATTCTATCCTCTTGAAATATATATATATATATATATATATATATATATATATATATTGACCACTAATATTATCAATACACACACACACACACACACACACACATATATATATATATATATATATATATATATATATATATATATATATATAACATTGAATTCTACCTGGATTCTATCCTCTTGAAATATATATATATATATATATATATATATATTGACCACTAATATTATCAATACATATATATATATATATATATATATATATATATATATATATATTGAATTCTACCTGGATTCTATCCCCTTGGCTCAAACACTAATATTCCATGGTTATTTGTTTAAACGTTATTTTAAATGGATGCACAGAATGGTAGATACAAATAAATACATATACTGTAAACAGAGCATCTTCTACGCGAGGTTTATTTGACTAAATTAGATGTTTTTAAATTGTTGAAATTAGAGTTGGATTCTGTTCAACATGGCGTCATTTTAAACGGTTAAACCGAATATCATATATCGAATATCTATATTGTAATTGCATCTAGAATTTTGAAAATTCTTTGTAGTGATTCCTGTATAGTATTTTGTTGTTATCTATTATTTGATTGTCTAATTTAGTCAAATAAACCTCGCGTAGAAGATGCTCTGTTTACAATATATGTATTTATTTGTATCTACCATTCTGTGTATCCATTTGAAATAACGTTTAAACAAATATTTTATAAGTATGTTGGATTTAATCCATTTCGTAAAAGATTGTCTTCGTTTATGCTAGGATAAGAAACAGAGATGTATATTTTGAGAATCAGCAAGATATGCGTTCAAAAGCAATATCCGAGCTCTGTTTGATCAGAAGGACGCAAGTTCGAATCCTGTCGGAGGGCGCATATTTTTCTGACAAGATTTCTTGAATATTCAGGCCGGTAGATGTAAATAAATAAATAGTGTCATTAAATCGCCATTACTATCATGAAAATTGTGCAGATGACACGCATACTATACCTAGTCATCTTAATGGCCGCCTGAGTTAAACGACGCTTCGGTCAGTGTTTACATTCAGTGTATCAGCTGTTGGACGCGATGTTTGCCGTAGCGTTAATAAAATACCAAATTTGTGTTACTATTTTACTATTTAATATTAATTTCTGTGTTAATATGCCAAATATGTTCACTACAGACAGGTTTTAGTGTGATATATTAGTGGAATCTTGCTGGAGGTCCGGTAAGTGGTTTACAGTAATTAGTAGAAAAGCTGCCCCACTTGGTTTCAGCACGGTTTACATTTTATACCCAACATATAAGTCGACCCCTAGTTTTGGAAAGTTTTGTTGGCTTGAAATATCAACTTGTACGCCGCAGTTTACGGTAATTATGATATATTTTCCATAAATATTCGAACCGTTGAACTAAATCAATGACGCTCTTTTCGTTTCGACCATTTCTAATAATATTTTCTATAACCTTCAGTCTGCTTTCTACGTCTAACTGCTGCCATTTTCGGCCATCCTCAAATCGTTCCGCTTCAATATTCCCATTTTTTAAAAGTACTTTTTTTTAGAATACTGCTACTTATCATATGTAATGCCATACGTCGTTGTCTGGATGTCCGCCTGAGTTAAACGGCGCTTCGGTCAGTGTTTACACTTAGTGTAACAGCGGCCGGACGCGATGTGTGATGTAGAGTTAATAGAATACCAGGTTTATGTTACTATTTTATTATTTCATATTCATTTCTGTGTTAATATGCCAAATATATTCGCCAAACACAAGTTTTAACGGTAGCCTGCTGAAGGTAAGATAAGTGATGTACAGTAATGGTTAGGAATGTTGTCCCACTTGTTTACAACGCGGTGGCAAAGATTCGCATTTTATATCCGCCATATAAGTCGATCTCTAGTTTTGAAAATCATGTGTTAAGCTTGAAAAATCGACTTCTAGACTGGAATATACGGTATTTTTTAATCGAATTCGCCCCATGTAAGGCAGTAACGGCACTAAGACACAAGTGAGTGAAAAAAAAACGGAAGCATTATTTAGGTGCGAGAACAATAGAAGAGTAATCAAGAAGACAGTAGGTAAAAATTGACATTGCATTTAAATCTTTGAAGATCAAACGTGTCTGAAAAGCAAGCAAGAAGTGCGAGAAAATAAACTCTATAGAATAGAACTTCCGGTTAAATCGAGCCAATTCAACTGTACATTGATGAAACCTTGTTTCTAATCTAGTACTGCGCTTAAATTCATACAGTCTAGATACCATAGCAAAGAGCGATATTAATTTGTACAATGATACAAAATGTGGCACAAGGCAAAAAAAAAATGAGGAATGGGGAAAAAGACAGTCTTCCCCTGTCTTAACTTTAAACTTAGCTAGCTACAAACACTGACCCAAACATACCACAATATTCCTAACACGAAAACAACACATTCTTACCTTTCTTACTACAACCACCATAATACCTCTTTGTCTCTATGAAAATCCTAGCTAGTCCCCATATTTACAATTTATTGTCTGTGTGGGGAGGGGAATAAAACAGCAATTTTAAAACTATTATAGCAAAGAGCTATATTTATTCTGTTTTATACAGAAATGTGGCACAAGGCCGAAGGGGGGAGCGGGGAAATGACGGTCTTCTTCTGTCTCAACTATAACTTCGCAAGCCGCAAACACTGACGAACAATATTCCTTACACCAAAACAACACATTCATACGTACCTTTCTTACTACAACCACCATAATACCTCTTTGTCTATATGAAAATACTAACTAGTCGCCATATTTACAATTTATTGTCTGTGTGGGGAGGGGAATAAAACAACAATTTTAAAACTATCATAGCAAAGAGCTCGTCTGAACAATTGCCAAGAAAATATTTATAGAAAAGTCACATGGAAGCAACATTACAACGGTGGGGAAGTGACTGAAGCTGAGATACCAGGACAGGACCTATAATATTGCTGATTCCTCTTTGGATTTTTATCAAGAATCTCTAAATATATAGCAGGAACACCGGGTCATATGTGGCAAAAATATTCTAAGCATGGATATTATATATATTATAGATATGCAAGGCAGATTCAAGAGAGAAAAATTATCTAGCACGATACAGGGAGCCAACTTAGCAGCTGACCTAGCAATGGATTCAATATAGTCTTTCCACTTCATGTCAGCCGGAGACGGGATGTCTCAACTAGTCACTCTTCTGGTGGTTAGCATCAGTCATGATGATGGAAGGCAGGTATATAAATAAAATTAATTAAAGTTACCATTATCTTATTACTGGGTTTACGCATCTACGACCTAATTAGCTTGAATAATTTCGATAATGAATGAACTACATGTCATTCATGGTGACGGTCGTATTAGTTGATTAGAAAGTAAGGAAAAGAGACCACTTAATACAACTGGATTGATTAAACGTTTGCTTCTGTAAGACAAGCTGTATTGTTCCTCTTTCAGGCGATCAGTCGGAAGGACAGGATCTAATAAGCAATTTCTGCAAATAATATGTGGACTCTATCTACAACCCTCACCTCAGCCCGTAGTCCAATTGTCAGGATGGATATGACGAATAATAATAATAATAATAATTTTGGTCAGATAACAAAATAGATCGGAAGTTTGCTTCTCATATAGGGTTTTATTCAATCAACCAATAAATATGCAAAGGGTATTTGAAAAGTACTCGGCCCGACCTATTTAAAAAAATCTGAACAAACCGAAACTTTGCTTTTTAGTCAGTCCGGAAGTTTTTCAATGCCCATTCGTATACAAAAATTAACCCCCTCCACACATACACACCGAAGGAATAGCCCCCACCTCGGTTTCATGGCTATTTTTTTTATTCTGGTTAACAAAAAATCTCCCCGAAGCTTCTTACTGCCATATAATGTCGAAACGCCGGTTTTCATACGATTCACCGAAGTTAAGCAACGTCGAGCCTGGCCAGTATCTAAATGAGTAACCGCTTAGGAATACCAAGCGCTGTAAGGTTGGATGTGCCTATGGTGTGATGTATAACGGCTCGGAATTGGATATCGGAGCTCCGAGTTCCAATTTCAGTTGATTTATATATATATTCACCGACTCTCAGCACCCCCCGGGGGGTGGGTGAATTCACATTTTCGGCCCACCAGCTATGGTTTAATTAGTAGGACTTGTGTGTAATTTCTAAGACATTATTTCTTATTACTGCAAATGTTATATTTAGTGGATGCCCGTGTTTAAGTAAAGACCCCTGATTTGTAACCTGTAAATTTAAGTCTACCGGCCTGTGCATTTTTTAATGAAGAAAATGTACTTTCCGGCAGGCTTATCAGGAGTACGCAAGTTCGAACGCTGTCAGAAGTCATATATTCGTTACTGAGACTCTCGAAAGCACAGGACGGTTGACGTAAGTTTATACTTTTTTTAAAAAAAAAAAGGAACGTCTACTTAAATACGCATGGCCCCTAAATATGAATAAATATAGTCTTAAGATGTGCTATATTTATGGGATAAAGTGCTCAATATCAGAGATAGAGTGTGTGTAAATATAAAAGTGAACATAGAAGTCAACACTTAGAGACGACAGTCTGTTTCATGCTAGTTGCAATCGTCAGGCCAACACTTCCCCTCATGGCCTGACGATTGCATCTAGCATGAAACAGCCTGTCGCCTTTTAAGTGTTGACTTCTATGTTAGCCTCTAAATATAATGTTTGAAATAATATCCAACCTTGGATTTGCACTGGGTAATAACCATCACAAATTAATTTTTATCAACAGCTTATCTACGTTCTTATTTTGATGGCAATTGGACTTGCAGCCACATCACGTTGAAATACCGGTTCCCGTACGATCACAGATGTTAAGCAACGCCCAACCTGGTCAGTACCTCGATGGGTGACCGCTGGAGAATACCAGGTACTGTAAGCTTGGTGGTGTAATAGATAATGGCTCAGAATTGTTAATCGGAGAGCCGGATACCAATTCCCTTTAGGTTCCTTATATTCGCTTTTACGCGAATCACCTCGGGGAAAGGTATTAATCCACCTCTTCTCCCTCCAGCTATGGGTTAATTAATGAGACTTTTATCACTAAACCATCGTTATCTCCATAAATTCTTACGATCTAAAATATTTTCTGCCTTTAAATAACCTGCAAAAAGTTAATAAGCCATAGAAAACGAATCAATCAATCATGGTAAGTTTTCTGATGAGCTTTCCTTTTTAGTACCTTTACTTCAAGAATTCAAGCGTAGTACTAGATTGGCAGTTAGGTCTCATTATTTTAATGCTGGAATTGTTATATGTAGACGTAAGTTCTATTCTAATAGTTTCTTCTCTGGCAATTTTCGCCTATGGAACTCTCTTCCAGATTCTTGCTTTCCTGTCAACTACAATCTACAAAATTGTAAATGCAACGTCAATCATCGTCTTTATATACCCTTGAACCCCGTTCCTTTCTTCTGACTTTCTCAATTTCTTTCACTGTATTGCTTTTCATCATCAGTAACACTTTGCGTCTTAGTGGCTTTTTCTCCTTGCTTGAAGTGAAATGATTTTAAAAGACGACACCTTTCACTGTTTTTTTTTTTTTATCTCTGTCACCATATTAACTACAGTCTATTTTACGCGCCCAGTCGAAATAACTTTCTAGCCACCTGCTGGGTTTCATCAGGTATAACTACTCAAACAATTGCACCTGATGTGTTTGGTATCTACTCTTTCTGCTTTTGCTTTTGTTTCCTCTTCTTGCATCTTCCATTGATGATTATCCAAGACGTATTTTACGCCACTGTTACTACTGACTCTTTTCCTCATAAAATTATGTCTCTTGTCAGTCACAGTTTTCATTCCTTAATCTTCACCAAACTCTTCGAAAAGAAATATAATTGCTATTTAAACAATCTATAACTTGCCCATCCTGCTATTCTGTGGCTTTGTTTTTATTGTTCTCACAGCAACGCTGTCTAATCTTACCTCTGCTTTTCTTGTCGATAGTTGCTTTTCTTTTCTTTTGCTTTTTTTTTTAACGTGTCCTTTAATACTGTCGTTATTTTTTACCATTACAAATGTCAGCTTAACTTCTGTCCCACTGTCTTCATTCTCCATTCTTCTGTCTTCTTCCATTGTGACCCAAATGATCACAACCGCCATCTTTCTCATTGCTTCTTATCATGATGACCATCTTCGCTCATGTTATTTTTTATATCGCCATTTTGTTTTTGTTGTGTTTTTGTTTCCTTTATTTGTTTTGTTTTATTTTATTTGTTTTGCTTTATTCTTCTAATTTCATAACTCTAAAATATTATATCGAACACAGTTGACACTGCCCTTCCTGGTTGTCGCCGTTTTCTCTACGATGAGGTTGACCGTGCTCCTACAGCCAGAAAAGAAATCATTTTGGTGTGGCGCGAAAATTATGGATATAGCGGAAAGAGTAGATATAACAGAAAAAAAATTAAGAAGGAAAATAAGAAAACCATTATTATTATTATCATTATTATTATTATATTATCATTATTATTATTAATATTATTATTATTATTATTATTATTATTGCGAAAGTAGGATGCCAAAAAATTGACGATGGGGCACAAATATAAAAGACCAATATATCCATCAGGACAACAAGTCAAAAGCTGAAATTACTCCATGATAAGCGGGCTACACACTCAATGAAGTTCCTTGCCTTAAACGCCTAGGCATCAAGTAGAACTCATCATATACGATCGAACGCTCAAGATGCTGAAAAAAGCCCGGTTTGAAATACCTTCAGGTTCAAGTTCCACTCCAGACATCAGTGTTTGCAAAGACAAGCAACGCAAACTTCTGAAACGATGTGATTAAGCTTTATCCAGATTTTCTCATTGACCTTTAAAAACAAACGTTAAACATTTCTGGAATGAGGTTTTATCATTATTTACATCAATTGCAATCTCCTAATCTTTATTTACACTGTTTACAATGTTTGGATAATTGTCCTCATCCCTATTGTCATATTCACGGCGTTTCGGCTGTTGTACGCTCCTGCATTCTTCCGGTGATATACGTTGGAATTTCTCAGAAATATAGACAGATGTTCTAATCTTTTTTTATTAGCGCAACGTTTCGGCTGTTGTACACTTCGGCCTTCCTCAAATGTCTGTCGATCGGGTTAACTGTCAGGGAATTTCGAAATGGATCATTCATTTAGCCGGTGGTAAAATAACCTAAAGGATAAAAGTTTTCCTCCGTTAATTCGGTGAAATAGTAATTGTGAGTTCAAGCCCGGGCCCGGGTAATACAGATTCAGACTACATGGAAATAAGTCTAGCGATAATTGACGAGATATCATCGGAACAACATCAAGTAGAAACCATATATACAATTCATCGTTAAGGATGCTGAAAAAGCCCAGTTAGAAATACCTTCAGGTTTAAGTTCACCTCAGACATCAAGTGGAACTCAAACGACCTATCGTTAAAGATGACGAAAAAGCCCAGTTAGAAATATCTTCAGGTTTAAGTTCACCTCAGACATCAAGTGGAACTCAGATAAACGACCTATCGTTAAGGATGACGAAAAAACCCACTTAGAAATACCTTCAGGTTTAAGTTCACCTCAGACATCAAGTGGAACTCAGATAAACGACCTATCGTTAAAGATGACGAAAAAACCCACTTAGAAATACCTTCAGGTTTAAGTTCACCTCAGACATCAAGTGGAAGTCAGATAAACGACCTATCGTTAAAGATGACGAAAAAAACCACTTAGAAAAATAATCTTCAGGTTTAAGTTCACCTCAGACATCAAGTGGAACTCAGATAAACGACCTATCGTTAAAGATGACGAAAAAACCCACTTAGAAATACCTTCAGGTTTAAGTTCACCCCAGACATCAAATAGAACACATCATATACGACCTATCGTTAAAGATGCTAAAAAAAAGTTCAAGTTCACCCCAGACATAAAGTAGAAATCGTATGATCTCAGACCTGACACTTTCTAACATATTCTCTGTGCGACAGTCAGATCAATCCAAAAATTGAGTATTGCTACCATATCTAGGCTGGAGCTGCCCAGTTCTCTTTTTGCAGCCTTAAGTTCAAAATCGTTTAATCAAACTTCTGGGTGATGAACCCTACAGTCTATTTCTCGTAAACGAAACGCCTCACGCCTAGCGCTGGTCTATAGCTATTTCCATGGCAAATACACAGATGAGCTACATTTGTTAGTTCCACCACTTCAGATCCTCACAGCTAAGACTTGCCATTCCATTGGTAAGAATAAAGTTCTAAACTGAGAGCTTCTTCCCAAGAAACGCAAACTTGTGGAACAGACTCCCGAGAATAAGTTCTTCCAGTCACTGCGATCTTAACCTCGAGTCAACTGTTATCTAGCCTATATATCCTCATAATCTGCACTTCCTAACACCATTCAGCACCCCTTTACCTTGAGTGTCTTCTGGGCGTTGTATTGGGTGATTATTTTAGAAAAATATTTTCATGATCTACAAATACAGGTAGCGATGGATAAAATGCCGTCTACATTACGCAAAAAGGAAAATATAAACTGATATCTCATTTTAACAGATATATTGATGGAAATTACAGAAAAAACTTGAAATACTAAATTTAATACTAAATTTATTTATAAAATCGCCATTGGCTCCAACCACCACCTCCACCACTCATGGCCTTCAATTCATCTTTGGTGTTACAAGGAATATATATATATATATATATATATATATATATATATATATATATATATATCAACTGCGACCCAGACATAATAATCTAGTGGGTTGCAGTCTGGGGAGTTAGGTGGCCAGATTTAAGGAGTGATGTGATCGCAGAAATTGTCTGACAGCCATGACTGGGATCTCTTGCATGTGTGGCATGGTGCAATGTCCTGTTGCCAGATATAGGGTCCTCCAGCAGCCACCCTCTTGACCCAAGACAGCACTACTTCCTCAAGGCACTTGATCTAACCCTCTTTGTTGAGGCTGAGCCTCTTTGTGGGAAGATGAATGGAGGCATAACGTCGCCATCTCTAGTGATCACTCCAAACGCCATGATGTTGACTGGATATATCATCCATCTATTTCCGAATGCTTTGCACTGTCCTCAGATAGACATCCAAACACTCTGAACTGTTCGAATTAGAGCTTCCGGTGCGAATGCCAAGCAGTACAGCATGCCGTTTTCAAATTTACGGCAGAGTGAATTGCTTCATGATGCTCTTTTTTCTCACAGACGGTGCCCAACTGACCCGACTATACTCTGCATTCGTCAAAAACAAAATGCGCATGTGCATGTGCAAAATTAAAAATAAGAAATGGCGACAATTTACCCATCGCACCCTGTATTGTCACTCTCCGGCAAGGTCTATATATTTTACAGCTCTTTCTTTTCTTTCTTTTCTTGTTCTTCTTCGGGGTCTGCTCGATAGATACAATCTGATCTGTGATTTCTTATTGCCGATGACGCGTTGTTCATTTGATTCAGACTGGGTGATCCGTTTGGACTTCTACGTCCGACAGATTACCTTTTATTCCCTTAAACAGATTCTGGTTTTTGTGTGTATACCACTGTATTGTATGATAAAATCCTACTTATTTGACCAGTTCTCAGTGGACCACCTTTCCTGCCCAGTCATGATGATATTTGCACTCTTTTTTTTTAACTCAGCTTGCTACATTTTCTTATTATGTGACAATCTCATATGTATCCGCGCATTCACTATTTTCATGAGCTTTTTTTATTTGTCCATTAGTGCAATTTTTCCGCCTATCAATTTTTGGTTGTTATTTAATAGGGATTCAGTTTATATCTATAATTCCTCTCTCTCTCTCTCTTTCTCTCTCTCTCTCTCTCTCTCTCTCTCTCCACTTCTCTACTTCCTCTCTCTCACTTTATCTATCTATATATATATATATATATATATCTCACTCCTCTCTCTCTCTCCCTGTTACTCTCCATTTCCCCTCTCCCCCTCTCTCTTTCCCTCTGTCTTTCGAAATGTCAATTATTTTTCTTTTTTATGTACAGTTTTACCCAATACAAAGCTCAAGAGTCACTCGAGGTAGAGGGTTACTGAATGAGATCTTTGATATGGATGTAAAAGCTGGTAGAAGGAAGCGACGATTCTGAGGATGGGGTGGATAGATAGGGACTGACCCTTGACTTGAAGAGGTTAAGATTTTAGTATTCAAGAAGAGCTGCCAAGCGGGAACTTGTTCTACGGAGTAGCAGTTCTCGGGGAAGTGGAACTAGCTGAGTAGAACTTCCTCCTTACAAATGGAATCTGAAAGCAATGTGATTGATTCCACTCTATGAACGTAACATGGAGAGTTCTAGTTGTCGTTGTGGACTCTTCCGATAATCTATTAAACACAATAAACAAGGGACAGAAAGAAAGAGAGCCGAAGATCAACATGAGTTTTTCTTCAGTTGCAACTTTTAATTGTTAGAGTTAAATTTTCTTTATTATTATTATTATTATTATTATTATCTTTGATTTCTGGCGTTTAATTATTTCTTTTCGGGTCTCGCCCAGGGACCTAAGGTTAGAAATGGCATCATGACACTTTCCACTGACAAAAAAAATATTACATCGATAAAGCCCTTCGTAAAGTGTGGGCTGTACTTGTCAGAACAATTTTTTGTATCTCCTTGAAGCATGGACTTCCAGGAATCCCTTCAATTAGTCTACTGCAATCTTTTCCAACCAGTCCTAGGGCTCCAACTACAACAAGGATTGTTGATGTTTCCATATGCCACATTTTCGAGATTTCTATTTCAAGGTCCTTGTATTTTGACAGCTTTTTGAATAACTTCAAAGATACATTGTAGTTAGCAGGGACTGCCATATCAATAAGGAGGCACCGTTTTTGTTTGTGGTCTTTAATAACAATATCTGGGCGGTTGGCTTTGGTTGTTCTGTCAGTGTGTATTGTGTAGTCCCATATTATTATTATTATTATTATTATTATTATTATTTGTGTATATTTCCTGATTTGTATCCTGTAGAACCGGGTTCAAACTATGGGCAACTTGTATGCTAATGTTACCTGGGACACTTGGCCGAGTGGTTAGAACGTTTGCATTCTGACCATGAGACCCGGGTTCGAATCTCACCATTCCTGATGTTATCGAACTGGAGGGGTCGATGCGGCACCTTTAGAAGGTGCCTGAAAACCATACAACGGGTTGACCCAAGCCTTGTGAGTGAAATTGTTTAGATGGAACCCTTGGGTGCCGTCGATAGCTGTGCTAGCACGAAGTCACAAGTCATCGTGGCCGAGGGTTTGAGCTCAAATTGTTGATCACGCTAGATAACTAGAAACTGTAACTAATGTCTGCTCAACATAGTTGCAGTATAAACCACAGGGTGTAGCCAGCCTAGACGGGTATCCTCGAATACGAGTGGCCAGCTATACATACATACACATACTGTTCTTTCCTCACGAGGCCCGAAGCTCCGCTTACTATTGGTACAGTCTCAGTCACTTTTCTCACATCATGTTAATCACAATCTCCAGGTACTTATATTCGGATAATTTCTCGATAATTTTCATGGAGGTGTCTCAATACTACTGCTATGTCGATAGGCATACACTTCCTGAATTTCTTTTCTTTCATGATAATATCAGATCTATTGGCTTTTATTTCCCTGTCAGATTTCTTTTGATTTCTGTTGTATACACAGTTTCCTTCCGGGTCCCAATCTAAAGTCGGAAATGGCTTCGACATTTTTCGCTCACACACATTTTACATAGATAAAACTCTTGATACTGTGTGAGCTGTACTTGTGGGTACATTTTTTTTTTCTATTTTTTTAAGGCATGGACTACCAGGAATCCCTACAGTGAGTCTATTGGAACCTTCTCCAATCAATCTGAGGGCTCCAACTACAACTGGAATTACTGATGTCCTCATGCGCCACAATTTTAAGACTTCCATTCCAAGATGCTTGTATTTTGGTAGTTCTTTTTAAAGATTTTCAAAGATATATTACAATCTGCAGGGACTGCTATGTCAATAAGAAAGCACATTCTGTTTTTGTGGTCTTTGATCGCGATGTCAAGGCGAATAGCTTTGATTATTCTGTCTGTAATTATTATTATTATTATTATTACGCTTTTGATAGTACCATAAAATGTTCCGAACACAAATTAATTTGCTGGTGTAACCGGTTCGATACTGACTAGATCCCTTTGTATAATGATCGCACGACAAACTATACCAAAATAGATACCACCTATTATCTGATCTTAATTTTGAGAGTGTAACGGATGAAATCTTTTTCTTCTTCTATGTGTCGTGTCACTTGAGGACATGATCATGACTCTCCACAGCTTCCACTCTTTTGTAACTCTTAATAAAGTTAGTCCTTTTGTTATGTCTCCTAAACATTTTTCTAACAAATATCTCCTTCGCTAGGTTATTTGTTGCTTTTCACTGCCTCGCCTGTCTTCACGATATCCTGTAAATGTTAAATTAAAATTCTTCAAGCACCATTTCACGTGACATGGAAATTTCAGTTATTTTTACTGATATTTTAGGTTCCTATAATACGTTACTCTTATGTTAAGTTCATGGTATTCTCAGCATCCTTAGGTAGAACCATATTTGTGATTCAAGTCACTTTTGTCCAGCATTCACTGCCATCTAGAACAGTTCACTTGGCATGTTACGTATAAAATGGTACTAGTTCATTGTGAATATTCAAGACAGCTATCTAGAAACGTGTATATATATGTGTGTGTGTTTGTGTGTTTATGTATGTATGTATATATATATATATATATATATATGCATGTATGTATAAACACACATATAAGCACAGACATATATATATGTATATATATATATAAACACACGCACACACACATACACACACGCATATATGTGTGTGTTTATATATATATCTGTGTGTGTGTGTGCGCGCTTGTGTGCGTTTATATATATATATATATATATATATATATATATATATATATACATATATATATATATATATATATATATGTATGTTTATACATATATATATATATATATATATATATATATCACAGAAGGGCTTGAATCACAAATATGGTGATAGATAGATAGATAGATAGATAGATAGATAGGGTACACTCCCGTCATATTCGATGTATGAGGGTGAAGCAACTCAGTCCCGAAAAACCGACATCCAGACACCAGCACATATGATTTGATTATAGTGGTGAAGGCTTTGTGCAGAACCAACCACACTTTTTGAAGGGCCGAATACAGAGATCTGGTGCATTACGTACCACAAGGTCCCCAAATGATTCTCCACCATTTTTTAATTCAGAGTTTTCCTTCTCCTAGATCAGTTGCCATCCAACCCAGTCTGTCCTACTAGTTACCCATAGCTGAGAGAAAAGAAGAGGATTAATACCAAGGGTATTAGCATGTAAGTGAATCTAATAGATATAATACTATCCAATACTCCACCGTGCCTACCATATATATATATATATATATATATATATATATATATATATATATATATATATATATATATATATATATATATATTCAAATACAAGCATATAAATATAATTTAAATATAAATATACACATCTAATATGTAGTTTCAAATATAATAAAAATGTACGCACAAATGTCAATGCCATATCCACATATGAAAATATAGTATATACACATTTGCATGTCAATGATATATTCGAAGCATCCTTCTGTAGAGCCATATTTTATTTGTTTCACGCCTCTTCTGTCCAGCATTTACTGCCATCTTGTAACACTGACATCACATAACAGTTCAGCGCTCTTTTCTTTGTTTCTAAAGAAACGAATGAGAATGAATATAATAAAGAATAAGAATGAATCAAAACCAACAAGAACGAGTGAAATTACTAATATTAATCAAATAATAAGCAAAAGGGAGGCAATGCCAATAACACAAGGGACGGAAATAGGAAGAAAAAAAAACGAGGCTCGATAGATTAGGGCAGTTTTCATCACGTGACCTCCGAAAAGTGATAATTTGATTTATTTGTTACTTATACGATGGAGCAGTGGGATTATATATCCTCAAAAGATGTAAAGATGTCGTAATTATAGCTGAAAAAGTTGTCGGGATATGACAGAAAGAAAGAAAGAAAGAAAGAAAGAAAGAAAGAACCTAGAAAACGGTCTAGAAAGAGAGAAAGAAAGAAACAATGAAAGAAACAAAAATGTGAACGAAGACGGTTTGTAAGAAAAAAGAAAGAAAGAGAACTGAGAACCACGTGTGGTTGAAAGAAAGAAAGAAAGAAAGAAAGAAAGAAAGAAAGAAAGAAAGAAAGACAGAAAGACAGAAAGAAGGAAAGAAAATAAGCAAGAAAGAAAGAAAGAAAGAAAGTTGCGATGATTACGAAGCCAAAACAAAACATGTCGACTAAATATTGTTATTGATGGACGGAAGAAAATGTGGACATAGAAGAAAGAAGATGATGAAGCCAGGAAAAGATAAAAATACTGAA